>JAVQKC010020103.1:0-38260 GCA_036025475.1 Philypnodon macrostomus | reverse complement strand
CTGTTTGCAATGACCCTGTCTATTGTTTATTGTTTACATGCATCTCTTTTTGTGAAGCCCTCTGAGGCAACTGTGTTGTGATATAGGGCTATACAAATAAAATTTAATTGAATTGAATTAAATATACACTAGCCCTGATCACTGTGCCAAAATTGATGCAATTTTGTTTATGTTCAGCAGGATTATCGGCTCAATTAAAGTGCTTAATAAATCAATTTTTTATTGTAATTAATCGTAGAAGTACCAAAATTAATCCCGTTCAGCATCTTAGCGTTTCAGTTAAAAAATATCTGCCACTTTTTGAGTTATTGCGTTCACAGTTTTGGCCCATAATTAATTACTTACTTAATTAATGTTCATCATAGAAGTACAAAAATCAATCCAGTTTGGCGACTTTATGATATGTACCAGTGTGTAAAAGTTGAAACTGATCTGGCAATTAGTTTTTGTGTTATTGCGTTCACACTAAGGATCTGCGAACGCACATGCGGATGGACATGATTCGCCGATATAATTACCATTGACACATACTATGCTCATGTTACAATGCTTCATATTTAGTAGTTCAGAAATCATGTGTTGTGTTTTGTGTCACTTACCGAGCATATTAAGAGTGCCTATGGTGTTTGTCTTGAGGGTTTTGATAGGGTTGTACATGTAATTAGGAGGAGATGCAGGAGATGCAAGATGATAAATTTGATCCACTGTGAAGAAGAAGAAGAATTATTTTAGAGGTGTGAACAATGCAGGGTAGTATGGCTGTGGTATAGAAAAGAAGATTGTACGGTACCAAGTGATTTCTGTTCAACTATATACTGCACCTTTGGACATTTTTCAAAGATGTCATCAACAATGGAAAACTCACCTCTTGAACCATGACACAAAACACCCCAAACTGTCTGTAACCTTGCTCCATTCACTGTAATTCCTCATTTCCTGCGTTTATTACTGCACTGAGACACATTGTGACTGAAGACCAGCTGCCTAAAGACTGGCATTGTCAGTTTGATGACCTACATTTTCTACTTTGATTTTCTTTTTCTGTCATTTACCAGCAGTAATACAACTTAGTGAATAGCTATTATGTTTCAAATATGGTTTGACAGCATTCAGTCAAGGGCAGTAAAAAGTATTTAATAATCAATACTCTCCATGTCGTTCAATAAAGGGAATACAAATTGTTAGAAATCATTCAATATTATTTCAGGACTATTACTTCTAAAAGGCTTGTGAAATCAAAATAAGGAAATGTTGTTTGCCAGGAATGCCCTTAGTGAATGCAAAGTGCAGAAATCATTGTCTGATGTCAATGCTGTCTGTCAGTCATTTTGCAACTGTCACTGTGGACTTTGACACGGGCAACAGAGAAACACTATTTAAATGAAATCACACATGTCTAGTTGATACTGACTTGATGCATAAGCAATCTATCAAACTGACAGCTCAAGTGTACTTCTACATTTACTGCCACTTTCCAGGGAAGGACAAAGCTGGCTCCATTTTCTAACGCTTAAGTCCTTCCAACGTCTCTTTAATGCCCTTACCGAGTCCTTGATATGGCAGTGTTGGACAATGGCTGCAGCCTGCCACTATATGCGCAATCACAAGGCCGTGAGAACGCTCACTGGCCAAAAGGACGGAACAACAACTCACAATACATTCATCTTCTGCAGATTTAGACGAGGCTCTGGACAGTGGGTCACAAGGCTCACAAGAACACACATAAACCAACCATTCACTAATGGCAAATTAGAGTTACTAATTCTTCTATGCACGTCTTTGGAATATGGTAAGAAGCCAGACTAAAAATCGAACCCACAACCTCCTTGCTGGGGGCAGAAGCATTAACGGCCACAAAATACATTATAGATGTTAATGATAATTTATACATACTCCATTGTTGTTGTCACCTAGGATTAATGGATTTTGTGACTGGTTTGTCAATGAACGTTTGCGTTTTGGTTCTTCTATTCTTGAGTGTAGCCACCCGCTGAGCTATCAATCCTCCCATAAACTTTTTTGCAGTTGAGTACGTAGTGTAGCTTTTCATGCGTAAAAATGGGGAATCGCCTGCTGTGCCTTGTGCCCGTCATCTGCACATCCACCTACATGTCTTTGTCAATGTGACAGAGGTATCTATTATACAAAAGCAAACAAACTGACAATTACAAATAAATCATGTATTTTTGCCATATGCATCATTTGGTTCACCTATAACACACAGGATTCTGGTTTATTCTGGTTTATTCTGGTTTATTCTGGTTTATTCTAGTATTTTCTAGTTTATTATCTTTAATAAACTGCACTTTAATTATAGGCCATCTACTGCTTTTCAATGAACAAGAAACTCATCACATCACTCTACCTCCACAAAAGAGCTATTGTCACAGAGAGGGATCAATACATCCATTAGATGCAACCCTGGTACTGGGCTAGCACATTGTACTTTTCATTAAGGACTTTAGTGGAACATGTTTCATTTATGTGAAATCTGATGTATATGCTAAATGCATGTAAACTCAATATGAAAGCTTGTATACAAAAATATTAGTGATAAATACTACTAGCCCTTTAAAAACATTTTAAATGCATTATTTGACTTGACAATAGTGTTGTTTCTTAAGTATAAAAGAACAATAAATGTGTGCAGTAAAAATTGATTTATGTAGTCTCGGCGCCAATATAGAAACAAGTCATTATCAAAGCAATCACCATTGTGTGCTCTGCTGTGATTCTACAGGGTTAAGGGTTAGGATTGACAGCCTTACCCTCAATATAGAGAGGCTCCACCACATCATGATTGATGAGCTCAAAGTTTTCATGTCCGATCCAGTGCTCCACGTTACGTTTTCTGCCTGTGAAGAAGTTGTCCACAACAGTGACTTCATGACCATCCATCATCAGTTTATCCGTCAGGTGTGACCCCACAAATCCAGCACCGCCGGTAATCTTGTAACAGTAAAAATGTATACAATTTCAATACAACAGTGACTAACTGTTAAACTAGGGAACTGTGCTTCAGAGACAGGTTTATGGTACAGCATGCTTTAGATGTGCCTAGATAGTTGAAGAAAGTTTCATACCAATATTCTTTTCCGGTCTTTTTCTGATAAAAATTTCACAGGAGGATATTTCTGTGAAAAACTGAAAGAAAACAACACATAATGAATATGTATTTTGTTTTTCTTTCCTTCCTGTTCTTATAATGCAGAGACAATGAAGCTAACCTTTGTTCAAGGTCACGTATCTTGTCTCTCAGCGGAGCCACAGCCTTAAAACAAAAGACAGATGAGAGGTCAAAACTGTACAACACCTATCCTTCAGAGTGTTCCACGGGGTGAGTGAGTTATTGTTATACAATCAAGTGATGAAAGCTAATGTGTTTGTGTTTAATTATTCCTGAATCGTATATGTGACTATAGATCGGACATTCGTATAGATTCTTTATTATTTGAACATCTCAAATAATCTCATCACACAACTCTCTCACTGTTAAGTCAAATGAGATTAGAGGATGTTGAGAAATGTGTCCTCTTAAACTAACAGGACTCAAAGATCACATCACAGTATTCATTTTAACAAATAGGACAGAGGAATATGAATATGTACTCTAGTCTAGGTGTACATATGTGTGCTGTAGCTGCCATAATGTGTGATGAAATACATATATCATAAAATGATATTTAGTTCTTGTGGAACGCCAATTATTTGACCTGATTCTGTTTCTAGGGAAAGTAATACTACAAGTGGATGGAAAGAATAGACTTTTTACACATTACTTCCAGGAACACATTCCCTAACAACCAAGCTCTCCTCATTCACACATCATAATGTAAATCAATATCAAAACACCACCCTGTCTCCACTATTCACACTTAACCTGGCATTTTCAGTCTTCAAGGGTTACACAATTATTCTTGACTGCACTTATCTGAAATACTTTAAAGAAGTATTTTTGAAAGCACATACTCCAGTACTTTACGACGGTGAAGGTTGTCATTCATCCAGGTAGAGGTCATTCTTGAAGAATGACCTCCAGTACTTTACGTTATTGGAGTAATAGAAGGATCTATACTTTAACTGAAGTACTGAAGTAGAGTACTTTCCCCACCCCTGGCTAGAGTAGATACACTTTTATTGCCAATATAACATGATTATCTTTTCTATAAAAGTCGTTACCTCTATAAGACAGTTGTGCTTTTGCATTTACTCCATTATGGTAAAGAACTGTAGGGGACATTCTGCTCTATACTGCGACATGACAACAGCTAAGTAAAGTTGAGATTTTCCCTTCATCATTGTGTTTGAGAGTCTGATATCGCGTAACTGACTTCAAATCAAATAGTCAGTGCACAATGAAGAATGACACTTAAGTAATGCAGTCCGTGTGTGACTATTACAGCATGTGGAGTGGACAACAGGATTAACTCACTTCTTCAATTCGCTGCTCAATCTTGACTTCTCCATTTTCTTGTATTGATCTATGGACAAATGAGAAAGCAGGAAGGAGACAGAGAATGAAGTGACACAATCATAAAACATCAAACGGTCCCCACCCGTCCCATTTAGCAACTCTAAACTTTTGCAACATACTTGAGCAACAAATGTTAGAGATTACTTACACCTTATTACCACACCTACTTTATATCTGCTTAACTAACTTAAACAAATCCAAATCTTTAAGGGCATGAAATAGATAAGACTTGTGTACCTCATGTTTGTATATGTTCCCCAGACAGCTGAAAAAGATATATTTCACAGTTAAAATTATAATTGATTATTTGCTCTGACAGATGTACCCATAATCATCATTTAGAATAAATAGTAGTAATATAATAATTAAAATGACTATAAAAAAAACAGTTGTTGGCAGTCCTACCCTTTCTTGCAAAAAAGAAAAAAAAATATATAGGCTACTAAATAGGCTATAACATCATTATACATGTATATATATATATAATAGGCAAATTATTTAGAGAATAAATAAACCGAGCACTTACAGGCAATGTATGCAATGAGCGCGAGAGCAAAGAGGAGCTTCATGATTCTTCTGTTTATGCCTGATAGCAGCCAGAAGACCCGCTTCATTATCCGTTCAATGCAACAGGACTCGCACACCAACGAGCCGCGCCTTCAGCTTCAGCTACAGCATGTTGTCCTCGGTCCGGAGTCCCAGCTTTAAGAGTTTAACCAGCACAGTTTAGTTACACGAGTCGTTTCTCCAGCTCCTTTTGACAGAGTACGTGGCTAGCAGCGTGCGCACAGGTAGCTGATACACCGCAACAGATGGGAAGCTATCCTGCCAATGTTTACAGCACATGAATGTATTAATCCATTCTCAGATCAGAGACTGAACAGTTACAACAAGTACACTTTCTCACTTCCTTATATTTAGATTGCCTGTAAACTATTAGCTAAACATTATTGACAAACCACGTCATGCCAGGATTCCAAATAGTTAGCTGCTAGCATTTAGCATAATACTTAGCTTTGCTACCAAACCGCGATCCATTTTCTTTGTCGTTTACACAGCATCTAAATAGAGTCAGAGTGGTACGGATTCATATATGTAGTTAAATAGAGTTAGGATACCTGAAATATGAGTTAAAGCTCATTTTAGCAGCAAACAGAAGCGCATAAAGCTCAACTGACTCCTCTCCGGAGAACAGCAGAGGAGCGATTACTCTGGGTTTGATTAAGCAGTAGCCTGGTCACTATTGCAGGCGGATTAATTTTAAAAAATTACACTATTCGTTATTGTTGCACATTTTCCGCAACTTCACGATTACGTATAGTATTCCCATTAATGCGATTTTATTTATTTGTCAATGTGTAAAGGTGGCAGGTTAATTTTTTATCATCGACACAATGGCTCTTTCATTAAGCCATATAGACTTCCACTGTGCTGTGAAGTACCACCAGGACGCAGAGCAGAGCTGGGAGCTTATTATTATTATGCCACATGGTCATATCTGCATTCCTTTATTTGATGTGGCAATGATTTACTCTACCATACGAATGGACCTAGATTTAAAGTCTAAAATCGACCCCGCTCACACAAAGACATAAGTGAATAAGGTTAGTCAAACTGCTCGGTGTGTGTAGCCTACATGAACCTAAACTCATTCATATAGCCAGAATAATACCAAGCCATGATTGTGGTTAATTTAATTAATTGATTGATTGATTGATTGATACAGCTCATATAACCAAATGATCTGTAGGTCAAACAATATATGACAGCAATATGTTTTTCTTTGTTCAAATAGCACTGACGGACACTGACAGAGTCTGACGGACACTGACGGACACTGACGGAGACTGACAGACACTGAGACACTGACAGTAGAATTGTAGCTACTCATTCTACACTAATAATAGTTTAAAAAACTATTATTGTTGATTTAAAGGCACACCATGATGTAGCAGTGAAGTTATTCAGAAAATATGATAGCCCAGCAATTATTGTACATCCTCAGAGTTCATCACATAGTCTATAATCAACATTTATTGACAATTTATATATATAAAAAATAACAGGTAGTTTAAATTCTTGGCGTGTTCATTTTTCTGTGTGCTGAGCTGCGCTGACCTATTTCAATACCACTGGTGTATGTTGAAAGTTTGTAATCTGTTGCTGATGTAAATCCTTTATATATTTGTATGGACTGGAATGAAATGATCCATGTTTCAGCTTTGTGGCCAGTTGCTCTTAAAAAAAGATGAGCCTATTTTTAATCTAAAAAAAATAAACTGTAAACTCTTGTTATAATGTCTAGGGTATATGTTTTGTTTTTACAATGATTGGAATCGTAAAACATGACATTATCTTTTCAAATAAACATAAAATATACCACATGCACAGTGCTGTCTTTACATTGCCATTGCCTTTACATTACAGGTTAATTATTGACTAGTGTGGTGAAAATGAGGCTGCTGGTACATTTTTACTGATATGTTTTATTGGCTTTTACCAAGATGTAGCCATTATACTATGACATAGGCTCACATAATTAACAGATATATATCTCTTAATTACATGATGCATAATATTCCAAATCAAATGTATTTCATGCAGGTGCATAAGAGTAATTGTAAATGAAAATATTTTACCAATTACAATTGTCTTGTGTTGTTGACTTTTTCCTGAGGCATAGTTTGCAGCCTCAATCCCCAGTCCAGCATGTAGTCATAGTGCATTGACTTTCAAATGCAATCACGTTGAGGTTCCTGTTGGAAAATCCAGTGCATTAAAACCCAGGGAACAGTGAACAAAAGAAAGCAGCAAACAATTGGCAGTTGCCATCACTAAAATGGTAAATATTGTAAAATAGTATCAGACTTTTTTTTATTTTATGCATTCCAGAATGGAGGCGACTGAAGCAAAAGGTTCACTTTATAAAAATATGGTTTGTGGTGAGGGATAGAATCATTCTGAGCATACAATGGAAAAAATATTGTGGTCCTCAACATTTCTTTAAGGACTTGTCCAGTAAAAGTTAATAATCTAGAATTTTGTCACCGACTGTTACTAATGTGTACATTAAATAAACACACAATGAGAGGTACATTCACTAATGTTTCCTAACCAGGCTCTGACATCACCTACATGTGGCAGAGCGGTGGTCATTTGTCAAAACCATCTTCATTTCTCATATTTTGTGGCTGATGCTAATTTCTCCATTGAGAACACATTATGGTCTTGCCTCCAGTTGCCTCCATTCGGGAATTTAGAACTTTCTGTTTACAAACTCTGAAAGGGTCTATACACACTAGTCTAACCCATCAGCCATTCACATTTGTCATTATCATTAGACATAGCCTGGCTCTTATGTTACTAAAAATAACAAAAAAGAGATTCCCCAGGTTTAGCACTAACACTACAAATCATTCAAAACCAATTTACTATGTGTCCATAGTATAGTGATCTGTCCTAGGCTGGCAGGGGACACACAAACACACACGTATGACGTCGACAGATACCTTTAAAAGGAGTGATCGGAGCGCATCTGGCACTAGTGTGGACGACGCTCGCGGATTATTCCCTCTCCTAAATGTGCGATGAAATGGACATGCTGAGACCTCACGCCAACAATACAAGATGTGAAAGAGAGAAGACGCAAATATTTGATAGCTTTTTGAAGTAGGCTAATTTGCGCGCAACTGCGTCGAAGAACGCGCATGAAAACATCTAATGGTTGTAAAGTGATTTTTAGACGGTCTGTAAGTGGATAGAGTGCATCAAGCGTGTGCATATCAGAGCTATGTGCTTATTTACATCGAAATTACGCACGGGGACGCGCGTAGAAACCGAAACATGGACCTAAATGGGGACGCGCATTTGGTAGCCTAAACTTTTTAGAGCGGTGATCAACGGTACACGAGGGTCAGATGAATGGCCCGCACGATGTTTTCTGATGTGGCTGCCCTCAACTACAGCCTCAACCTCAGCGATGAGCAGGGTCAGATGGATTCGCCGGCGGAATCCCCGCGGCTGTCTCCCATGGGCTTCACAGTGCTGTCCGTGTTCCTTGGCTTCATCATGATTTTCGGCTTCCTTAATAACTTCATCGTGCTGATTTTGTTTTGTAAATTCAAGAAGCTGAGGACTCCGGTGAACATGCTGCTGTTGAACATCAGCGTGAGTGACATGCTGGTGTGTCTGTTTGGCACCACGCTCAGCTTCGCGTCCAGCATCAGAGGTCGCTGGCTCCTGGGTACCAGCGGCTGCAGCTGGTACGGCTTCATCAACTCCTGCTTCGGTAAGTCATTGAACTGTGGGCTTTACTATTGAGTTTTTGAGTTGCTGGCCATTTTCAGGGCTTTGACTTTAGCACATCAGATTTGCACTACAGTGTGATACAATCTTATGCTAGCATCAACTCAAACAATTAAGGCTTAATTCATGTTATTTTGATGCTTAAGGTGCTCCGTTCACAAACCTAACGACTGGCCACTTTAAAGGCTTAGGTTTAGATGAGAACAATTTTTTTTATTGATCCATTATTATAATAATAATAATAATAATAAATAATCAAATCATTATTTTGTTATGTTGTTTTGGATCTATATTTTATAAAAGGCCATGCTCTGTGCATTAGTCACCCACTCTTTCATCATTTGGATGTTTAGGGTGGATTCAGGTGGGCCAATTTTGTTAATAGCCATAAAAAAAAAGAAGACATTTTATCTGCACTCAATCCACTTGATCAGTCCATTATTTTGGATGAGCTACGAAAAGTCTTAGTCTTAGGAAGTACCGAGTTCAGCCGGCTTCTCTTTTTTTTCATCTCTAAAATTGATTGACACGCTCTACCAACTGAGCCATTTCTTTATATAGGTATACTGAGAAGCTCTACACATGTAAGGTTACAATTTTATGTAAAAGTATTCATTAACATTAAGTTCATTAACATCCAACATTAGAGAATTAGACCTTTTACATTCTGGAGAAAAGTGCTACATACAGGTGTATTTCTTCTCCTCATCCATTTGTTGTTTGGTCATTTATGCCTTTCCCATTGAATTTGTGTCCCACTTTACCTGAACGTGTTCAGGTAAAGTGGGACAGTGACAAAAAAAGGTAATGTGTAAAATCGAAGTTGTATATAGTCACTTCATCTTGATTGTTCAACAGAGTAAGTGCAAAACATTGTAACCAATAAAAAAAGGTCTGGCTGTGAAAGAAAAGCGTTATCATTCCAAAACATGCTTGTATCATGTACTTGTGCTAAAATGGCTTCCTTTGATGTTTGCCATGCCCACTGTGATGCAAAAGCATTGTTTGAATCAATCAATGCTTTTGCTTTGTGAAGCCAAGGTCTGAAGCTACAATTTAAGGTCACATTTGCTTATTGGCGTGCATTTTTGACAATCCCCACTCACTTATTTGGCCCACTTTACCTGAATTCTAACCCAAAGGACATGCATATTTCACCTGGAAATGCAGTGTAGTGTCAAATCTTCCAAAAGGGCAGCACACATTCTGTTGCTACGGCCTTGTTCATAAAGCTTGTCCATTTAGTCCAACCATACAATAGCTCTTTCCGAAACACATTGAAGATAGACCGCAATGGTTTAGGTTTCTTTGCCAGCTGACATTTACTTCATATGCCAATGTTTATATAAAGAGAGGCATGTGCTGGAATTGCGTAGATTGAGGCTGTATAATATAGGACACTCACTAACTGTAAACAGAAATATTAATGCCTTGTTTATTAGTTTTGATTTTCTCCATTAATCTCCCTCTGTCTTCCCGATCCCTTTATGCCTCCTATGGGAGAGATGATTTCACATCACTGAACATACCTATAGACGATGTTTAAAGATATGTGGGAAAGGAGATGACTGTAATAGTAAGTGCCCTGTCCTCCCCGACAGTAAGAAACAGCCCCATACGTCTGCCACAACTGCTATGTCACCAACAGGCACCTTAATGAGACATGTGGGATTTCTAAGGGTTTTAATATTGTTAACGAGCAATTAAGAGGCCCCCAAACCCCCAAACCATGACAAACATTGGAAGGGTCTATTTTACTTTTTGATTTGTCTGGATGTTTGAGAAGAATATTTTTACCAAATTTTGTACATTTATTTCAGTCTATAGGGGGCGCTATAGAGGTAACTGGAATCATATTGGTAAGATGTGTTCAGGGCTGGGGGTAATTAGGTGTTTCAGGTTAAATATATATACGACTTCACAATTTCAATCAAAAATGGTCGACTTCCTGTATGTTGTAGGGTGGGGCACACATTAAATATACACTAGCCCGGATCAATGTGCCAAAATTCATGTGATCGATTTTGTTATATGTTCAGCAGGAATAATGGCTCAATTAAAGGGCTTCAGGGCATTACTTTGTAAATTAATTAATTGTCATTAAATGTAGCACTACAAAACTCAATCCAGTTCAGCGTCTTCATGATATGTAACTGTCCAAAATAGTTTAAAAAGATTTGGGAAAGACTTATTAGTTATTATGTTCACAGTTTAGGTCATTGGAGGCCCCGCCCCCAAACCATGACAAACATGGAAAGGGTCTATTTGTCTTTTTTGATGTTTGTGAAGGATGATTTGGAGAAATATTTTCAATTTCCCTAAAACTACATTCTTCTTTCAGTCTATAGGGGGCACTATAGAGGTAACTGCCATCATATTAGTCAGATGTGTTCAGGGCCGGGGGGGTAATTATTTTGGCGAAACGACGATATTATGGAATCCTGTCGGTGTTCGTCCGCGTCCGCAGATCCTAGCTGTGAACGTGATAACTCAAAAATGAATTGCCGGATCATTTTCAACATCGATTTGGGTACTTCTTTGATGAATATTAATTAAGTAATTAATTAATTACAGGCCAAAACTGTGAACTGTGAAGTCTTTGCAGGATCTTTTTCAACTGTTGCACACAGGTACATATCATGAAGATGCAGAACTGGATTGAGTTTGGTACATCTTCGATTAATGACAATTAAATGATTCACTAATTAATGTCGGCCATTTTGAATTGAATTTGGGAGGTCAGGTATATTTGACAGCCTCTAACGTGCACATACTTTGCCCGATTAGGCTCAAACCTGAAATACCTAATTACCCCCCGGCCCTGAACACATATGACTAATATGATGACGGTTACCTCTATAGTGCCCCCTATAGACTGAAAGAAGAATGTAGAATGTTTAAGGAATTTTATAAAATTTGGCAAAAACATTCTTCACAAACATCCAGACAAATCAAAAAAGTAAAATAGACCCTTCCCATGTTTGTCATTGTTTGGGGGCGGGGCCTCTTAATTGCTCGTAATATAAAAACCCTCAGAAATCACACAATGTCTGATTAATGTCTGTCTGGTGACAGTTGTAGCAGACGTATGGGGCCGTTTCGCTGATATACACCTTGCTGTCAGGGACGACAGCACAGACCTAGTTACAGTTTGACAGTTGTATGATGTAATAAAGATGTAACTACAATGTAATTACATTGTAATAATTTTGTAATAAGAATGTAATAACAGTTTACAGAGTATACAGTGTTATTACAATGTATTTACAACGTACAAAGGAAAAAGAGGCCCTATTCTAAAGTGTTAATGGCAATCCTCACCTTAGAGACAGATTTACAGTATTTATTCAGTGGCTGAGCTGTGATCTCATAAAACATGTAGTTTTACAAAGAAAAGTCACTCCTAAAGTCAGGGGATGTTATCAGCCATGTCACACGGAGAGACGTACATATATCATATCTGTAGAACATGTCTGTAGAACATATCTGTAGAACATATCTGTAGTGTCTGTCAATGCTTCACTTTTTATTTCACAGTTTTTAAATAACATTTAAAATTTACTTTTCATTTTTGTATTAGATCTAACAATGAAACTGCTGTATAACCTGTTTTTTTGGTTTGTGATATACTGACAAGCTCATTAGAATTTAGATTATGACTTTTGATGGGCCCCTAACCACCGTGGGCCCCAGTGCAGTTGCCCTGGCTGGACTGCCTGATGTTATGCACTTGGCTAACACTTTTTGTTCATCTGGATGTTTAGTTTACAGAGTAGGCTTATAGGTTATTTATAGGTTAATAAATCTAGATGTCACATTTCAGAAGTGAAAGAAACCACTTTTTGTGGTCCAAGGCAAACCCCATCTGCTGCTTCACACATTCAAAGCAAAAAGGAATGATCCTATATTCAACAAGCTCACTGAAGCCCCGCTACAGCAGCCGATTCATTGGCCGACTCAAGGCCGCCTTTCGACCCACACAGGCCAGCCCACGCCTCACTAAAGCCCGTTGTCATCTGTGGCCTCTTGGCCAGATGCGCCATAGGAAAGGGGTGTAATAAAAGTTTTTCCCACTTAATAACTCTGAAGTTTTGTTGCGTAAGTATAAGAAGTACAGACTCCAATGTTAAGACCTTGGTGAGCCTTTTGCATGTTGTTGTGGAGACAAGAGCCAACAATTCTACTATTCAGTTAACCTCAATGGTATGGCCTCTATGACATGAAAACACTTAAACATATAACAAAAGCCTCTGGGATTTAATTAAAAGCCAGGTTGGCTTTATGTAATGCAGATCAATTTAAATGAGCCTCAGTTGATTGGTATTGTGTCAGACGAGAACACAGACATATGGGCTTAAATAGCCTATTGATTGTTGCACAAGCCTCAAAGTGTATACTTGATGAGGTTAAGGACCTGTGACTTGCATGAGGGTGACAGCTGTAGTGGTGTGAGAGGTGCAGTTAGTGTAAAGTGCATTGGTGGACAACAATAGTTATTTTATGTGCACACGTTTGATTTATTCTCCACTAATGAGGCTTCACTGTCTGCTCCTAACTGCCCTCAAGCCATATTTTATGCTGGCAGGAATACAGCAGCATCATAATGTGGATGTCAAATCAATAGGATTATTTCAACATATCCTCCGAGAAATTTTAATAAGTTAGAGAATGCATAAACTATATCTGGAATCAATTATTCAGTGCTCAATTGTTATAAATATGGTGGACCAACTTGTTGAATTCGGTAAAAAACATGTTTTTTGCAGCCCTTTCTAACTGTCTAAAAGAGATAGGGATAATTGTTTATTAAAAAGTGTAAAACTATTTTTATATGTTTATTAACTTAAGTTTTCCTATTAACAGACCAATGTTTGAGTGTTGTACCTTGACATGTTTCTACTGTAGTGTTCCTCATCAGTTGTCAAGTAATCTTACAGTGATGTGTCTTACCAGATGATTTATACAGGTTTCGGCGCGAAGAACAGCGCCCTCTATAGTCCGACTTCAAGACATTTACTTCAAAAGGGAAAATGGACTGAGACAAAGCCAATGTTCAATTTCAATTAAATTTTATTTGTATAACCCTATATCACAACAAAGTAGCCTCCGAGGGCTTCACAAAAAAGGATGTATGGAAACAATAAACAAGGTAATTGCAAACAATAAACAAAGTTAATAGACAATCAATAGAGACAAAACATAAGGACTGTCCCAGGACCTCCTCTGTCTTTAGACCCTCCACCACAGTAATGGAGAAACTCCAAAAAACCCATTTATGGGAAAAAGAGAAACCTTAGGGAGAACCACATGATAGAGGGATCCATTCCCAGGACGGACAGGCTATAGATGTGTCCAGGACTGATGGATTGATGGACTGATGGATCCTTTTGCTAAGAGAGCTCAATGTGTGTATGGATGT
Source organism: Philypnodon macrostomus (assembly GCA_036025475.1). NCBI lineage: Eukaryota > Metazoa > Chordata > Actinopteri > Gobiiformes > Eleotridae > Philypnodon > Philypnodon macrostomus. Next base: position 24,062 of record JAVQKC010020103.1, on the reverse strand, counting down.
AGCAGGTTTAGGGGGACATCCAGATGAAGAGGGGGGGTCCAGAAGAATGGAATGAATGAAAGTTTTGGTTGGGGTGGGGGGTGATCCAAAGTCATCAGAACTGAGAATAATAAACACCACCATTCCATCAAAGAAGCAGGTACATAGGACAGTAAGTCGAGACAAAGGGCCATATTTTTGTCCCACAGCTGGGATGCCGTCTTGAAGTCGGACTGCAGAGTGTGCTGTTCTTCGCGCCAAAACCTGTATAAATCATCGTCATTGTAACATGATGTGACAACTTCTGAGGAAGACTACAGTAGAACTCGAAACATGTCAAACTTTGGTCTGTTAATAGGAAAAGTTAAGTTAATAAGCTTATTGGAGCCCCACTGAATGGTTTGGAATTATTATGCTTTATATGTTATATATGGTTTATCTGTTTAAAAAGAATGACTTTTATTCCACAGGTTTGCCTCTTGTCAAGCCTAGATTTCAGTGTCTCTTCTGCCTGGGGGGAAAGAATGGCTCTTTTATGTTGACGATATTGCTTGAGAAACAGCAGGTCACCTTTGTCAGAAATGTAGTGGCCTTTGATGTCCTTTATGCATGCAGCTGCCACTTTAAGTCCATGCATTTTGCAACTATACTTTGCACTCAAGAAAAAAAATGTCTCCAAAATTGAAAATGCCATTTACCACTCTCACTGGAGTCTTTTTAGTCAGGAAGAAAATCTCAGGTGAAGGGGAACTTGGTATGCTGAAACTTCTCATTACATTTGGTACATTTTAAAGAAATGTTGACTAATATATGAAGTAACAGTACTTTTTTGGAGTAAAGATTTGGAGTGCTTCTTCCACAACTGGAAACTCACAACCCCATCCATTACAGTGTCTTGAATACAATGGGAGAAATAGCTATAATGACTTATTGCCTTTGTGTTTGTTTGACCTATTCTATTGTTCATTATAAACTAGCGCTCAGTATCCTACATTCTCTGGGCTGTTTGCTACATGTGTAAACAGTTGTTTTACATTGGTAGAATAGGTGAAAACCTCTGCACAAACATGGTTTATTATCTTTTGTGAGAGCGTACGTGCACAATTTCTCCAACTGATGAAGACCTAACCCTTTCCTATTTGATCTGAGAATAGTCTTTGTAGCACAAAAAAGCCCACGGCAACACTTTTAAGAAGAAAGCTTTCCTCAGTTCCCCTTTACCACCACAACCATATCTGTCTCACGCACACATCCAAATACTGTATATATATATATATATGCATTCTTCTCCCAGGAAAGACCTTTTTCACAAGTTCAAAGTATATGGAGGGTGGAGTTTGATCACATTTTTTCTCCACATCATGAAAACGGGATGAAGAACACATAATATTCACTTCATTTGCTTTGACTGCACAGTTTTACAATGCATCAGCCAGTCAACAGGAGACCAAAATAGGTTGATATTGAAGCTTTGGATGGCCTGCTTTTTATGTTTCTGGTATAAACCGTCTTAGAGCTTTGTGGTGTTTGAAGATATAAAGCCATCTTTTATATTATCCACATTATATCCTTCATTCATTCGTTCATCTTCTGGATATTCTCATTTGGGGTCGCAAGGGACCTTCCAAGCAACTATAGGTCTGGTGGAGTACATTCTGGACAATGTTCGCTGTGGGCTGATTTTCACATTCTTTCAACTCAGATTCTCAACTCATTCAATCTTAGTTTAATGGATGTTTGAATCTATAAACTGTAATATCCATTTTGTTTATCCATTTTGTCGTTAGTTTGTTCATCTACTTACAGCTACTATATCCATGGCATACAGTTGCCTACACCCTGGACAATGGCCAGTTAGTTGATGGGCTGACTCACTAGAGTTCATTTGAATTTGGCCTTTTCTTCATAAAACAAGCATGTCTTTGGGTGGTGAGATAAGCTCCATTTTATGAAGTGTCCATTGGAACTATCAGCTAAATAGGACAGTTGTTTTCGATTCTTGCTTTGAAAAAACTAAAAAATTCCATTGTGGCAGCTCGGACGTCATCTCCCTAATGACACCAACATAACACGTATAATGGCTTGTAATAAGGTTATGTTCTTATACTGACAAAAGTATTGGCCAGAGAAGTCTACATAAATGAACCAAAAGTGTGAATTGTCTTTACTGTGTGGAAAGTCTCGTCACTTTTGCACTACAAAAATGAAAAATGTTGATGATTGATGTTGTATGTCTTGTATGAGTTTAAACAGTTACAACCCATGCTGGGCCTAGAGGCTATTTATAACCATCCATAATGTACTAATGTGGTACTCAAGATAATGATTGGCCAGTGACTTGTTGTAGAACTGAGGGAGACATCAGTATGTGCATGTATAAAGGAGCTACATTGACAAATAGGAGCATATAGTGCACATTTATAATAGAAGGCCATGGATTTAAGGTTAAAATTCTGCTGATGAAAACCTTGTGAAATAATCAAATGCACATACAAATGAGATGGTATGTTAGCGCATGTGACTTTGAGCTTTCATAGCTAATCAACATACGCAGTAAGTGGCCAGATCCCAAGACTCATTTGCCATGTGTGTTAAATTTCTTTTAATATGATAGAGATGGTATAACACAGGAGGATCTTTTTAAGCTATCAGAAACATGTGAAAGAAAAGATCAGTTTATATGACCTTCCTTAATATACGGCAAGGTGGTGAGACAGCTTTTACATCTGCAATGGAAAAGCCTCGTAGGAAGAAAGAAACATATTCTTATTCGTTTTTTCAGAGCAATTTCATTTACATATTTAGTCTGTCCTTTTGACGTTACTTCTAAGCTACATGTAAAAATGTCTGAATCAAGAAACACTGTGGCAATTGTAAACACTTTAGCCAACAAGCATGATGCGTGTTTCCCCTTATGACAGCTAAACTGCTCTTCAAAAGTCTGCTTAGGGGGCCGTCCTGGTGGCAGCAGAGGACACGGCTGTTTCAATCAAAGCCCTTCATTCCCAATCCACAGCACTTAACACATGGCTTCATTAATAAACATGCAGACATGACCAGTGTGGCACCTCCATACACACTACCACAACCAGAAGGACTCCTCTCTGTTGGTGGCATCTGGGACAGTGGCAGTGCATGTCTGGCAACTCATCCGAAGCCCAGGGAGCAGAGCTGCACAGTGGAGATAGCACCACTCAAACACGCACACACTCATGCACGCACGCACACACTCACACACACACACATACATAACTTACATCCATACTGATTGCTCAGTATGGATGACCTTATGAGTCTCTGGCTGAACTTGAACAAGGATGAAACAGTGAATTGAAGCGAAATGACTAGTCAGATATCAGCGGTGCAATTATTATAATCTTTCTTTTAAGTGGCGCTGCAGGACATTATACATGTCCTTTAAATTTATGCTACATGGCTCTGCGGGGTTTGCATTACCAAGTATCTACAATGAAAAACCTAGGCGTGGAAGAAGTACTTAAACTCTTAAAAAAGTGAATAATGCCCAAATCGAATGTTGAATGTAAAGTCACTACTTCATTTGCTGCTACTGAAAAAAAGTAAATTCAGTGCATTTTCACGATCTATTCTCTCCCCTGGTAAAATAAACTATGGCTCACACTGGTTTTGGATTAGGCGTTGTTTACTGTTTAGATTTGCTGCATTGTTTTGTGCATTTGGCTGGGGCCTAAATGCACATCTCAATAAAGGGGTGAAATGGTGAAATCCAGTCCAATCCAGTTCACCTCCACATTGTACCAGAGGGCCATATGTGTGAAGTAAAAGCAAATTATTCTGCAGGAGGATTAATTCATTTTAAATGGAAAACTTACATAAAATGCCTTTGAGCTATGGACATCCTTTTCTGGTGCAATATTGTAATTCATGAGGTCTTGGAGGCTATTTTAGTTTTGACAGCTGAAGACTCCCCTTGTGTTCACATATTGACATTACTTGTCCTTCGTGATAGGAATTCAGTAGCCTCATTATGGTTAGCACTGCTTTTAAAGTTTTACTTGCAGACAATGGATAACAAACATCTCTATTAATTAGCACCCAGAAAGTTATTTTTAACTATTTGATTCTGTTTTATTTGTTGTGCCAAATAAGTGAATATTGTTGGACTGAAGTTGAATAATGTCAAATCATCCTCTTTTATAAATAGCATGGTGCTTGTTCATGTTCAGTTCAAAGCTGTACTCGTATTGTTCCACTTCACTGACATTTTGAATCTGATAAACCTCTGCAACATGGTGTCTTTCCTCAAAACAATGTATTTACAATATATCTACAATAATAGCTGTCTGGATGCTGTTTTGAACAAGCGTAGAACAAAAACTATCAGGTCTCCTGCTGTAGGGTACACTTAATACATTATTGATTCACCTATGGATATTTTATCTTTTTTATTCTTGAGCATGTTGCAGTAGCACAGCTTTGTTGAGGGACAGAACTCACAGTGGAGCCCTTGAAGCTTTAAGGATAGCTCCATCCATTGTGCTTATCCTGTTTCATAAGCAAAGATTTCATCCTTAACCCTTGGGAATCCATTTTTATTATCTCCGCCAATGAGGAGGATAATTTTTTTTGTAAAAATCCTGGATCTGCGGTGATCCACTCCTGCACTCCTAAAATAAACTGTTCTACATAGAACCTTCTGTGGGACTGAACACCCCTCCAGAAGAAAATGGCAAAATACTGACTTATCTTTCTTTGTTTCTATTAATGACAACAATTCAAAATCATTTAAATAATCTTAATACAATCACAGGTTACCAAAACCACAGAAAATACAGTAAAGTAGCTGTTGCAGTGCTGCAGCTTTGGCTGCAACAGGTTTTAAGAGTGCATATAGGAGATGGTCTGCACTCCGAGTGCTGTCTAGTTCAAGGTTTTATTGCTTATATATCAAGGTTGCACATGTTGGCCATGATCTTCATGGAAGGTGGTGCGATTAGGCTCTGAGGTGTCAATGTCCCCCAGTGAGAGCCCAATCCTGCTCTTCTCGGATGGATCTGTGGCAGGATTCCACTTCTAAATCTTTAAGCTGCTGTCCCGTGTTGCTTTTAAAAACATAAATGCTAAAGGAATATGAAAAAGCTGTTTGTTTTATCCACTTCGGTCTGTAATTCTGTGAATAGACACATTTTGTATGCCTCCCATGTACCAAACGGATACACTTGTCAATCTGTTCAGCCTCTTGGCTTGTGTTCCACTGAATCCATGTACAAAGTAGGGGCTGCATAATATTGCTATAGAAAATGCAGACAGATAATAGTCTTCACTCAAATGAATTATTTTGAGTAAATTAATTATTATTGAGAAAGGTCTATTTGGGTTTATTATTGATTCAGTCCTTTATTCTTGATTTGATTGATTTTGTCCTGGTTTAGCTTTATGGTTTAGATTTCCATCCCATTTAAAAGCATTTAGTTTAAGCTACTCAAAAAGAATACTCAAATATCACAAATCATATCATGGCAATAGTCAACATACTCATCTCATATACATTTGTTCTAATATTGTGCTGCCCTATTCAAAGCTTGTGCTTGAGGATGCCCAGCTTTTCAGATTGATCAGATTTATCTCACCTGAGGAGCTGTTTTGTTGACATCCCTTCACCATTAATTACCTCTTGTCATCTTCCCTGCCGTCTGACCTGTATTTTTATCTCCCTCCTTAGCCTTGACTTTTTCATCTTCTCCCGAGTTTGAGCCGCTGTCATAACTTCGATCCATGCATAACCATTGACTGGGAGGTGAATGCACCTCTTCTCTTCCCGCAGACTGCTGTGTCGTGTTGCTCTGACCCCCATCCAGTTATGTCCTGGTAGTCTATTGATTTTAATTCCCCACCCGTGTGCTTATTTTAAGGCCCTCAACGATTCTTTGCTTTACTACCAATGAGACACAAACACAGCACTGCACACTGTCCAACTGACACTATTTTAAGAGCACTGGCTTTGAGTTTCTTCTTTTTTCTTCAAAAGAAAGTCTTTTTCTTACCAGACAGCATGCTCAACCGATGAGTCATGTGAGCTGGATATCTGTATTTGGATCAAACACTTAATGTTTTATGGTGAAATGGATGATGGTTGTTGTTTTTAGCTCATCATACAAATGTGCTGCATATTGGTTGGAAATGCAATTAGAGCAGTAGTTTTTAATAAGCCAACAACCAATAGGAACTTCTCCTCTTCACACCTACAAGCATTTGATTGGCCAAAACCTGAAGTATATTGACCCTTCACCTAAGTCCCTGATAATATAACTAAAGCAACTTTACTTCACTGCAAAGAAAGGAATATTTACATTAGGTAAATGTCATGGTCCCCCAGTTTTCTCCCCCTCCCTCCTGTTTGTGTGTGTTTTCCTGGGAGGAGCCATCCACTCTCTGCAGCTGCTGCTTGTTTCTCACCTGTGGTCCATCTTCAATCAGCCTAGCAGTAGTTAACCTCGGTCCTGACTCCACTCGTCGCCAGTTCGTCTGTTTCACCAGTATGTGTCTACATCCAGCTCTGCACTTACCTCCAGCTCCGCTCCTCGTCTGGTCTCCCAGCTCCGCACTTACCTCCAGCTCCGCTCCTCGTCTGGTCTCCCAGCTCCGCACTTACCTCCAGCTCCGCTCCTCGCCTGGCCCCCAGCTCTGCACAGCTCCACTCTGCTTCCTGTAAAATAAAACTCTAGACTTGCACCTATTGTTCAGTCTGCTTTGTGGGTCTTCTGCCAGCCTTTGTAACAGTAAAATGATTTGAATTCAGAATTTTAATCTTGATTTAAGTCATATTGACTTTATGTATTTATGTACTTATTAGGCCTAAATTATTTGACTAATTTCAATGTAATTCTTCTTTTAAGAAATCTGCTGGGGAAATAAGATTTTTTTTTTCCTATTTCAACAGAAGTGTTCTAATTCTACTGGCAGATCATTTTATAATATATTGAGCAGTCAAATAATCTTGGCCTACTAAATAAATAAATCTAAACTAGTAGAAATCAATATGAATATTTTGAATTATAATTTTTTTGCTTTTTTTTTTTTTTTTTTTTTTAATTCAATTTTTTTTTGCAGTTTTTGCCTTCAGATGGTATCAACAACGACTTTCAAAAAGGCTATTCGCATTGAATATATTTTGCTAACAAAATATATTTAATTTTAAAATCTATGTGTAGCAACAACCAGAAAAAAAGTAGAATATTAACTCAATCCTCCTCAGCAGTTACAAAACCAGCATGTTAAGAGTAATGTTGATAGGCAAAAGGTCACATGGTGCACAATTCACACCAGTGACCAGTGATCTGTGAGATTTATTAGGCCCAGGCAAATGAGAAGACGCTTAAAGAGGTAATCTGTAATATCAAGCCTTAGGGGATGCTCTTCGCTGACCTCTGGACTTTTAGTGGAGCGCTACATTGATATAAAAACAGGGAGAGTATTGATTGCTTTATACACACTCTTGAGACGATGGCATCGAAGAGCAGCTCTGCTTGAGACCAACTGCAAAGTGAAAAAGATAAAGCAAATGGCACTTATTTTAGAAGCTTCAGATGTCTCTAGACAGATGTTTTTACTGATGTTTACTGGGGTGCGAAGGCTGGCAATACGCTTACCAGTGTGCATTTACTTCACTTTTAATAAAAATCAACATTTAAATGGCATGATATAAACACCCTATAATCTATCTAAAATTGAGATGACCTTCAGCTTCAACTTTTGTTTATTTGTCATATGCAGGTTCAACACAAGGTCAACAATGCAATGAGATGCTTTGGATCGAAAGAACCGTTTGACTCGCTAAGATAGTCGTGAAGTACTAGTAGCATGCAATAATAGAACATGGTAAAAAAGTGTTTGCAAAAAAGAGATAAGTAAACAATATAATAAACATATAATAATTTGTGTTACCAGTGTGGCTGCTGTTTTACTTTTAATATAGTGGGGTGAAATAGTGAAGAATCATTGGCAAGAAATATTAAAGCTTTCCCTAAAGAGATGCAAGGAGCCTATCTTCAAACAACTCTAACTTCCAGACTGTCCCAGACCAATGATGACTGTTCTATTAGATACTTTTGCTATTACCAAATTGGTCTGGCCACACTCACAATCCACTGGAATCATAGGAACCAAGGATAAACCATAAATAAAACTGCTTAATCTGGCCTTCTGTGGTGGCAGATGCCAACAAATCTCTAAGGCAATTTTATAAATAACATATGAAAATATATTATAGCAGGTTCAAAAGTGCACAGTAAAGTGGTAAAACAATATTGTCTTTGTGGAAAACAATGTGTTAAAAGATAAAAAAAACATGTATTCTAGAAATAGCTCCTTCACGCTTTTCAAATTTAAGACCTCTTACACTAACCTTCAGCTGGTGTGGGCTATGGAAGCCAATTATCTGGGCTTCATAATTAACCAAAACCCCTTGTAGTGTAAATGTACACCATGATTAAAGTTCCTTACTGTGAAATGCACAAACAAAATAATTCATAAAATACGGAAGAAACATGAAAACAGTCATGTGCAACATTACTGTGATGTATGCTGGCTTTACAGTTTACAGCTTCCTACATGAGGCTATATGGTGTAATTATACAAGGATTAACAGTGGCTAATGTTGTTGAAAAGATGTGCTTGTACTATTGGAGATGTGTATGCAGTTTGCAATGACCCTGAACAGATCTATGTTTCTGTAGTTTTGAGATGGGTGGATGTTGCGGGAACAAGTAGCCTTCAGCCATCACTGTGGGTGGAGCTGCATGGTTCAGTAGATGATGCTGGTGTCATGGCTTGGTCATTTCAACACTATTTCTTGCTAAAAGATGACGGTCCTTCCCTTTTTCCCTCATAATCGCTCGTGTCCTTTGGCAGCAAGAGGAGTTTGTGCTTATCTACTCCATGTTCCGTCTCCTGCCCACAAGACACCTGGTACCCAATTTATTACTGTCAGGATGGCCCTGACAAGGAACACCGCACTGAAATGAATGTGGTGTTAATCTTTTTCTGCTCACAGCGCTTCATATTCAAATGATTCCTTTAGGGCCTTTTTGGGAATTGTCCCATGGGAAAATTACCAATGTGTATCTGCATAGACTCTTAATTTGTCGTTTGTCATTTAATCATCGCAGAAAGCTATAAGCATCTCCATTTGCCCATTTCAAAACATATGGAACATATTAAGCTCATGAATGACCGCAAGTCTTTTTTTCTGCATTATGAATTAATGAACATAATTCATTCCATAATAATGCAATGACTGAGAACTCATGACAACATAAAATATTCTTCTCATAGAACACTAATGGAATGGAGAATGGACATTTGAATAATTTTAGCACTCTCTGTAACACGTTGAGAATGCCTTGAATCCTTGTGAAGTGCAATATAAATCTAATTATTATTAATATTATATAGAGCAGTGTTTTTCAATTCAAGGACCACTTTGGCATAGAAAAAAACGTGGATCACCTAACCCCCGAGACTGTCGCAATCACATGGGTTTGTGTAATGTCAGACAAAAGGCAACTGCCTCAATTAATACTAGATTATAATTCAACTTATCTGTGCTCAGGTCTGTAACCTTTTTACAAGTTTACAATGTGAGCGGTGACATGCATTATTGGTACGCCATAGTCACACTGGTGGTGGTAAACTTGTAGCCACAGCTGCCCTGGGGCACACTGACTGTGACGTGGCAGCCGTTTTGCGACACCGGCTTCTCCGACCACCACCAAACACCAATCACATAACCACATTCATTCATGGGCAAAGTGCGTTAAGTGTCTTGCCCAAAGACACATCAACAGTATACATGGTTTTGAGCAGGATTGGAACCGCCAACTCTCTGGTTATAGGACTCTACTCGACCACTCTACCACTGAGCCAGTTCTGAGATACCCACACATTGGTATCTCACATTGGTATTTCACATTGGTATCTCACATTGGTAACTAATGCAAAACAATTATTTAAAAAATTGTATTCCTTACATTTCCCTTGTGGAAAAAGTAAAACTATTTTTCAAAGGTATGAAGAATTCTCTATTGAAACCAGGTGGTGTGTGGCACATTCAAATGACCAAATCAACCAGTTAACAACATCATTACATTCTTGGCAGGTTTCTAATATGGTTTACATATAAGATACATGCTGCATGTGCTCAGGATTTCTGAATAGGACATTTGCAGCAACACAAATAAAAATCTATAGCCACCACTCGTGGGAGATTCTAATTCATTGTATCCAAATAAACACGATCCATAAAATTCCAAAGTACCTTGTAAACAGTTATTAGCTGGCTCCTAATAAAGCATATTTTAAATGTGGTCAGGGGGAAACCGTGCCTGTAATTTACATGTTTATTAGTAAAATGTCCCACACTGTTTCTCCTCACACTTGTGGAAGGAAACACTGAAAGTAAGTGTGGTGACACTATAGCCCCGGGGTCTTTTATATATTGCCCTTTCAATCAGTGGCTCTAAAAACAGCACACACGCCTGGCTGCACTAAATGATAACCTGTAAAAGCAAAATCAATGAGCTTTCATCTTGTTTGTCACTAGTTCCCCCTTACTTTACACCACCACTGAATTTGCCTGTCTGTCACCTAATGGAACAACCATTCGGGAAGTTTTATAAAGGCTTCGCAGCAGATAGGATAGCGTTGATCTGATTGCTTGGGCCAGAACTTTGAACTTTCTAATGGCAAAAAACATACCTTTAAGCTGTTGGTTTTTGTCTCACACGTCACGAGTAATCATGTATGCTTTTTTTACTTGCTTTGGCTGTAGTAGTGAATTAGGGGTGTGGCCTGGCCAGCAGGGGGAAAGAGGGCTTTAAAGGGACTTGCATCTCATATGAGCAAGCAACAACACCCACAAAGAAGACTCTTTCAATAAATAATGCATTTTATTTATTTATTGAATATTAAAATGCTAATCTTCAGTTAAACGAAATCTAAAAAGTGGTCTCTTCAAAAGTCTATAGTCAGGGTGGTACACGCAAGTTAAATGTAGAGCGGCAAATGCGCACATGACGCCTGTGTGACTGATCAGCTTGTCTCTGTGAATTGCCAGGTCTGGAGGTGGCAGCTTTGGTGGAAGTGTGCTGGAGAGTAGAAAGTGCGAACGAGTCATTTCACCGCTGGTTTATCATACTCCCCCACAGTCCATCCTTAGCCCTCCACAATTCAGGGACACACTATGTTGTTGAGTCTTCACATGGCCGCCCAGTAATGCGTTTTGACCCTTTTCCAAGGCTCTTTTATCTATTAGCTATAGAACATTATGATTTCCTGGTACAGCTGCTGTCAATATAGTGTTTAAATGCAAAGCCACTTTTAGATGACTAATATCACAGTTTTGAGAGATTAATGTATTTTTATTGTGGCGCCATCAAGCTTTCGTTTAGTTCTGCCTTCAGATGTTATTGATTTGCTGTAAGAAATGTGCCATCTATACCTTCATAAGGTGTTTTTGCCAACTTGTCTGCAGTGCAAGTGAGCCGAGTCTAAGATGTGTTTGACTGGCTTATTTCAGTGCATTTTAATTTCCTGACCATAGAGTTTACCTGATGTTTGTTGGCATACAGAGTGTCTGAGAAGCCAACTGGCCTAGTGCTGAGCTCACATTAGCTTACAGTAACTAGTAAGTGGATTTAAACTAACACTTGCATTTAGAATAGAATACCGAATTACCAATTTTTTTATTTATCTGTTGAAGCTTGTTTTTCAATACAACAATAAGACGTTGCTAATTCTCAATAGTTATTTCTTACAAATAATAATAATACATAGGTTTTTTATAGCGCATATTTTGTATTATTCATTCACTCCACAGTCACACCTGATGGTGGTAAGCTACTATGTAGCCACAGCTGCCCTGGGGCACACTGACGGAAGCGTGGCTGCCAGTTTGCACCTACGGCACCTCCGACCACCACCGAACACCACCGAACACCAATCACACAACCACATTCATTCATAGGCAATGTGGGTTAAGTGTCTGGCCCAGGGACACAACGACAGACGGGGACTCGAACCACCGACCCTCTGGTTGAAGGGTGAGCACCTACCCACTGCGCCACTGCCGCCCCAAATGACTGACGCTTTATAACAGCACACACCCCTGGCTGCACTAAATGTTAACTTGTAAAAGCAAAATCAATGAGCCTTCATCTTGTTTGTCACTGGTCCACCCTTACTTTACACCACCAAATTTGCCCGTCTGTCACCTAATGGAACAACCATTTGGGAAGTGTTATGGAGAATTCACAGCAGAAAGGATAGCCTTGATTTCATTGCTTTGCTTTGATTTTGACAAAAAATATGAATGATTTCAACCTTGTTTCCCCCACAAAGACACATAGTTATCTACCAGTGGGTACTAGACGTGATGCTAATATTTCTTGTGATCAATTGAAAACCTTATTTAAAATAGCCTCCATTTTTTGTATTCCAAAAATCTTTATCAGCTAAGCAGAATAAGGTATATTGTATATCCAATTCAGTTTCAGACAGATATTTTTTAGTACATTTTTATATTGTACAATAATTCATAAAGTGTCCTGCGGAGTGACATAACACTGTTATAAGCATATTAAACAGCTAATGAGACTTAGGCATAATTTTACCTATATTTTGTTTAATAATACAACATTTAAATGTACACCCATGACAGGACCTAAATACATGTTTATTTAAGTTAACGTGTGTAATCAAAACGTAAAACATTGAAATCTACAGGCTATTATAATGACTATTATTGAGTGTCCAGCTTTAAATTATTAACATTGGAAGGACCCCTGAGTTAACCTCAACCTGTTGTTTACTAGGGAAAAAACACAGACAATGTTTGGAGAAGGGAATTCTTTTCAGATCATGTTCAATTTTGATTCAAAATATTAGTCACTACATTTTAGCTTCATTTTACAGATTATAAACCATTGTCATGTATAACTCAGCATCTGTGCTATGCTAGTAAAAGCAAAAACCACAGGACATGGAAGAAAATGTGTGTTGGTAATTAAAAATGGAAGGAAATGAGCCTTCTGGTAGCCTTAACACTATAGAACCTTATTAAAATCCATTTGGTTTAAATTAAGAGTTTTAAAAAAATAATCTGGTGTTACACGTTGAAGTTCAGATCTATGCACTGTATAACCACTGCACATTGGGTAAGTATTTTGGGTTGTCTAAGTTCAAACAGGGAGAATGCTCCAGAGAAGTGGTTCTGCTTCCTGGCCACATCATAGTCTCTCAACAGAAGGTCTGTGAGGTGTCTGAACACAGATAATGATCCCTTTTAAAAAGTCAGCATCACGTATCTGGGGAAATATCAGGCTATGGAAACAGATTAAATAGAAACTGTCTGTAATAATAAAGCCTGAAGAGCAAGGAAAGAATAAACCTGAGTAAACCTGAACCACAGATAAATGAACACACACCTCCTGCCATGTCATTCCTTCATCCCTCAACAAATCCAACCTCGGCTGGAATACCACAGTGTTGTTAGTTATCTGTATTTCTAACCACTTACAACTTTATTTGGTGAGATTTAACAACTCCACTCACAGCGGGTGGCCTCTGATAGGAGCCTGTCCCCTTCCTTTCCTCTTGCGGTTGCACAGGCGTCTTCAGAAATCACACAAAGAACCACAATCAGCCTTCGATCCAGCTCCAGTCATTTGGTGCGCTCATGCACACCAGCTGTTCGACAAATCAATCCCAAAGAGTGTATTGAATTCTTGTAGCTTTTGTGGAGTTTAGCAAAGTCTTTTTAATACGTTCATTAAAATTACAGATATCTGACTACTGTTCTGCATTTCTGCTAATAGTTGTACTTTGCTTTCATACTATTCAGGGGACAAGCTTCACTTAGTGAATAGTGGATAGTGAATATTTTTTAAGACTTTGGGCCAGATCTTCAGCATGGTGCAAATTCAACGCTGGTCATTAGCAATACCTTTTGCTCTCTTGAGCAAAATGACTGCTCCAGTTCAATGACCTAAAGCCTTGGGTAGTTAGCCCGTCCACGACAGCAAAGTGTATATCGGCAAAACGGCCCCATATTTACAATCTCTGGACGCGGACCAAACTGATTCCATAATATCGTCGTTTCGCCGATATTATAATATAGAGAGAGTACTTTGGTGAGTTATATTTAATCATTTTTAGCTTCTTTTTTCGACTCATCATTATCAATAGTAATAATGATATATAAGAGAACATTTGCAGGTAGGTTATTTTACACTCAAATCTCATTACATTTGTAAATCTTACTACATTTGTGAATCTGTTTACTTACAAATCCTATTACGGACAAATCTTGTTACAGACAGACAACTCTTTTTGGAACAATGATGGCCCCATAAGAGAATAATGGTTCATCTGTAATTGTATTTTTCACCTTTCACCTTAGTCTGTCCATAAGTAAATCCACCCCCAAGAAAACAAAAACTGTCTCTCATAAAGGCGGCATCGTTTTAGAAAATCTCTGTGTCCACATGGTTCACGCAGCACCCCTGAAGTCTGTGAAACTGTGGTGTAACTTTCTGCACCATACAGGGGGAAGCAGCTTCTACTCATTGAGCTTTTTATGATCTCCCAGTCCACTCATGACTCAACTGTGCGCAGGAAAACCTTTGCCAAAATTGCGGCATAATTTACAGAAAAGAGGGCATCTAAAATAGAAAGTGGAGGGCTTGTGTTCATGTGTGTGGCTGGTGGGGTCTCAAGGAAAGGCTGTGACACTCCTGTGAACACACTGGGCAGCTCCATGTTTGTTGTTATTGTCGGAGTGTCAGAGTTATAAGAGCGAGTAGGAGCTACATCGATATCGTTTCAGAAAAGAGGCGTACTGCTCGTAAACATGGAACCGGCTCCAATGTCCCAGTGACTTTTCCCCGATTACAAGCCTTAAATATTTGAGTGTTTTTGCTAATTTAATGTTCTACCACATCAACGGTTGCTGTTGTGAACCAAGTTATACATCATTAATGTATTAAGGGAGCAGGATGAATGCCAGATATTTGAGATAAAAAAGACCCAGAATTGAGGGGGGCACAGTGGCAGAGCAGTGAGAGCTCTTACCTTCCAGGATGGAGGTTGTTCCAACAAGGATCTCTCTGAGTGGAGTCTGCTAGTCCTCCCTTTGTTACCATGGGTCTCCGGGTAATATGGCTTCCTCCCACTGCCCAAAGACATGCATGTGTTAAGAGAATTGTCAATCTAAATTGTCCCTAGTGAATTAATTTGGGAGTGAATGGCTGTGTATGTGTCAGTGTCAGCCCTTGACTAACTGCTCATTGTCCAGGGTGTACCCCATCTAAGGCCCATAGTTGCTGTGGATCAAGCAAATCGATAAAGAGTGGAGAAGAGAAAAGAGAGCAGTGGGACTCTTTACCTCCACCTACGCTTCGATCAATGCATGGAGGAGGCTAACCAGTGAACCCTTGCCGTTAGCTGCCCAGATGCTAATGGGAGCTACCTCACGCTTGGACATACATACGTACATGAGAGACAGATACCCACAATAAAGCAAATAGTAACTAGAGGATTGGACAGGTTGGAATGAAATCATAGTATAATCTTTGATATGCCATAACAGCAGTCAAATTTTGAGATGGCACTATTGCCGTTAGCTTCATCTCTAACATCAAATCAAAACATCAAATGGAATAACAATTATCTTTTGATCATTCTGTGAGCTGTTAAATTTCCATTCTCATCCACAGTGTTGCCAGTACATTCACTTCTGAAATGCACTTCATGACTGAAATTGGAGTCACAAGGTTATTTAGATTTAACAGTAATAAGCAACTAATCTGCATGCAGCCGCTATTACGGTGCTTTTATTCCTCGGTGTGGCAATTAGAAGTAGAACAAGGTGTGAGAGTGAATGGTTTGAGGATTCTGCTCGCACTTCACCTGTTTGTTTTGTTGGCCTCAGCAGGCTGGAGGCGGGGTGTGCAAAACCAGCGCATACAAACAGACAAAGAAGAAACAGCTGGGGTCGCTCACTTTGACAAACTCTGAAGTGTGTCTCAGTTTTGAATTGGTTAAAGATGCAGTGACTTCTCCTCATGGACATCATTACCATAAAGATTATTTGCAGGTGGCAGATTGACAAAATACAAATAATTAAGGTTTTTGGGGGGGAAGGTAGGCACTAGGCTGTTGCTCTGGCTCCTTAGCAACATCTACACATACACACTGCCTCTCACTGCTAAATAATTGAATAACTCTGCCTCGCCTCTAATATTTTGAGCACCATCCCGAACTGCAGAAAGGAGATCTTTGTTGTGATTAAATATGACTTCTCTTTATATATACATTTTTGCAGCAGAAGACCTAGTGCTGCTCTGGTTTTGCGTGATTGTGATTCATTTGTAGTTAGATTGTTTTTTATTTCATATTTCTTAGTTGCCAAAAACACACTTCAATGTGTGTTTTTGGTGAATATCCAGTAGGTTCCGTACATTGTTTAGTGTTTTTGATTAATTTGATTCATCTTTAAAACGTGTGTTGTGTTACTTTTTGTTTCCTAGACAATACATGTTGTGACCCACACAGAGACTTACGGAGACACTATGTAAAACACCAACTCAACAAACAGTAAGACTAAGACATCTATAGGCTAAAGGTTGTTTGGGTGAGACAACACTAGAGTAGACCATTGTAAACTAGGGATGATGATACTAACTTTAGCCGTAGGGGGGTCAGTAAAGGAAAAAATTATAAATTTTTTGTTAAAACTATAAAAAATAAACTCAATGCTCAACAAATATTTCTGTGTTAGTAAGCAATTTGAAGTGAGGGCAAGGTTAAAGGTTGTTTGAGCAAAATCTACTGGGAAATTGTAACTAATTTTCAATTTGCACGCACACTACCATGAGACACCGTTTTTGGCAGTTCAGTTTTATCTATCTTATGAGCTTTAGGCGCAATGCTAATTTAGCCATTTGTACACAAACAAAATTCCCATTTTGCTAAACCGATTATGTGTCACCTTATGGCCCTAACCCAGCACTGAGATGTGACCAAAGCCTCTTCAGGACGGTGATCAAACAACACATCGCTGTGTTCTGCTTAAGTAATGATATAAACTGAAGCCTTTTTAAAATCCAATATTCCCAGGAGAAGAAAGCCAAAGAAAAATGTACACAAAGCTCCGATTCACGCACACACATTCAGGCCATAACAATACAATTTCTCTGTCACGCTCCATATAAAAGCTCTTATCATCTGTCAGGAAGAGGCAAGTTGCCCGCAGCAAAGGTAGACATGGAGACAAAATAAAATATTATACTCTCTCGAAACGCCTCAGGGTAAGCCATGAACACGAGACACCTGCAGTCTACACAATATTTAAATCTGTTTTATTACCAGTAATACATTCAAATCCAAGCCCAGCTCCTGCTTTCGACCGAACTTCCCAAACAGCCCATCTGCATACACACTGATCAACATGCACAATTAGCAATTCATGAACAAATCTGCCAAAAACATCTATATG
The DNA here is from genome assembly GCA_036025475.1 of Philypnodon macrostomus. NCBI lineage: Eukaryota > Metazoa > Chordata > Actinopteri > Gobiiformes > Eleotridae > Philypnodon > Philypnodon macrostomus. The sequence continues at coordinate 6,553 of JAVQKC010020103.1, read as the reverse complement.
GCTTAACCTCTGTGTTTATATTTTGAAACACCATTCTTCTTTAACCATTTCTTTTCTGTTTGTAATCTCAACTCTGCACTTTGAAGTTGGATTGTGCTCCGAGCTACATGTTGAAAATAAACCGCGTGTCGAGAGGCAAAGAGGTGCTTTTTCCTATCGACGGTGATAAGTGCAAGGGACCCTGGGTAATTGTATGTAAATAGAGGAAAGAAGTGCATGGATCTCCGTGTGAGGCTTCGGTCCAAGCAGGAGCGCCTTTTATAATCTGAATGATGCCCCAAGTAAAGTGCATTTATCAAACCACATTCACACTTTTGTCATTATGGGTTAAGTCTTTGTGGAGTGAGTAAAAAAAGATTCAAAGCCTTCCTCTCGAATCATGTTTTTGTCCCCCACGGTGAATCGCCTGGCACCTCCTTGTCAAATGTGCCATGACAGTTAACGTAATAAAGCCTGCATCCATAGACTATATCATCTGCCAATTAATTAATCCAATAGAGCTTGGCTAGCTCTATTAAGACTCATTCTAATTAATCAGATGCCACCAGGATACACTGTCGTTTAGCCCACATTTGAAGGATAATTACCCAAATGGAAGGCAGTAATGTGACTGTGGATATCTGTGAAGTACGATCAGCTTTTGAGAGATGAAATGAAGCACATTGTTAAATATATTCTCTGAATGAGTACTCTGGGACAAAAAAAGCTCTGAAAAGGCAGAAAGTCACAATACAAATGCAGATTAAAGTGCAATGCAAGTGAGTTATTGGCCCAATTTCTTGTGGAGAGGGGACTTCAGACTTCTAAGAGAAATGTATTGGATATATTTGAACATTTATAGTTGCAGTGGTTTGCATCTGAATATGGCTTTAGTTTTATGTATCTGTTTGTTTGAAATGATAGTCTGCTACAATGAGATGTTCTAAAAATATTCTAACCACAAGGCCGTTTATTCATAATGACTGAAATAAGTGTTACCGCTGCAGTTCTCAACAGTACGATCATGTAACACCATCTGGAATCATTATAGCTTTCTGAACCTAGAGGAATCTAGAGGATTGTACCTCCACAAAGGCTTTCTAGAGCTTTACGGCATTCTATATCATTGTGGTGAAGTTATTTGCATCTCTGTGGCTAGAGCATTTACCACCAAAAAATATGATCCTCTGAATCTAGGTCTTGGCACTATTTCAAGATGCCCGATATTCTGAGTTGTAGAATGAAACTCATGCCAACTCTAGTAATGCATTTAGCAACAATACATATTCACACTTTTGCCAAAAATCTGATTTGTAGTGTACTTTTTTTATTTTGTTGAACCCTCTGGGCCACCATAGTGAAAGATCAATCAAATAATTACAAGACCATCCATATATTGTAGAAACTTTGGGTGACACTGGATGAGCTTGGCAGACATACATTCCGAGACACTGCTCGGAAATCCAATTTTACTTTCATTTCAGTAAGACTTATTATATTAGATTTTGTCATTAGGCTGTGGGCTTAAACTTCTTAAAAGTAGGCTCAGGGGGCAAAGAAACCAGAGGAACCCCATAGAGTTAAAAGAAGTCCGGCATGTGATCAGAATACTAAGAGTCTTGTCAATGCTACCTCTTCTACACAGTATGTGAGAGATAGAAAGGTCTTTGTGAGTGCGGCAGCCAGAGGACAAGAAAAGAAACGAGTGCGACCTGATTGAGGGAAGAAGATGGCCGACACACAGAATGACATGTTTTAGTTCACTATAGGGGGGCACATTTTGGCTCTACCAAAATTCCACAAACTGACTACATATTCGCATTGGGCTCTCTGATGCTCTTTGAAACATCAGCTTGCAACATTTATGAAGACTTATGAAACACTGTGGGTGACATCTGAAGAAATGAAGGCAGCATCCTGTTGCTCAGACATGCTTTTTTTTGTTCATCGCAGTGTTGGAGACCAAACCCCTATGTTTATAAATGCACCTTTGAGGGTACATGTAATAACATGTCGTATTTTGTGATGGACACCGAACGATGTCAGAAACTGGTGACATTTGAGTTAGGCATGGAAAGTTGCACTAAAAAAAAAGAAAAAGAATAAAATAAACCATCTGGAGATCACAGACGTCCAAAGCACTGGCCCTATCTTGCAATGGTGAAGATATATCGCCTAGACCTATATTTATGTCAGGAATCTTTTAGTACAGGTGTAAATGCTCAGGATCCATTTTTTTCCCAAATCAATCCTGAATTCAGATGGGGATCTGAACCATATTTTTCCACTGGTCTGTGACCCGATTCTCACTTTGCTATAACTGGTAACTTGCATAACATTCTTGTCCGTGGTCAAAATTCTATTGTTCTTTGTTGTGCTTTACCAAGTCTGACTCAAAACAAGCTAGCCAGCCCACACATTCTGCTTAGTCCTTGTTAGTTATTTTTGGAGACAATTGCTCATCATACTGCACTGGTTCATAAAATCAGACTTGCAGCAACAGTTCACAATACGACCATAAATGTCCTAATAACAGAATCTGACTCTTCATGTGAAAGGTCCTGCATTGCAATAATTCATGCAGATATTATATCATTTTTTCTGACTATTACCGGCGGCTTGTAGAGTTTACAGCCGTTCAGTTCACTTTGCGCGGTGAGATAGTTTACTTTTACACTTGCCTGGATATATTGTTTTTACCAGAATTGTTCCTGTTTCATTTGACTCGTTTGTTTGTATAATAGTCGTAGAACTAAATAGTTGGAGTTATTTTGGCTGCAGCTATAGCTTTGAAATGCTCCACTCCATGCTACAGAAAATGGGTAATTGCTATAAAGATGTTTCAGAGCCAGCAGCAGAAATGTAGAAGTATCAAATTCACACCGAAGCTCTTTGTTTCATCTAAATCTCTGTTTCGTGGTAACCATTGGCATGTTTACTCAGATTTCTGTTTAATGCTGAACCTCGTTGGCCTCTTCCTCCTTCACACGTTTCAATGCAAAACTTCAAGGCTCACAAGGCTTTGCAGGTGGATAGTGTGTTTCTGATAATTGTCTATCCTTTAAATAACCTCATTCACTAAATACACTCTTGCGGGCACGGCCGAAGTGATATGTAGCCGACACATGCACCGAGTTCAATAACATCGCTCAGGGCACATAGAACAAATGGCTCAGCAGTGGCTCTCCTGCATATAAATTGTAAACACCTCTGCGGGCGATATTAGTACTTTGCAGATGCTGCTAATGGCGGATAATAAGGAGGCTACATCGGTTACACCAAAATAACTAATTTCAATCTCATTGCAAATGCAGTGAAGATGCTGTGGAGCGTAAAACAAGCTTTGGACACAACAGCAGAACTTTATATTTTACTGATTCATGAGAGAGACAGGTATATGGCACTAAACAAACTATGCCTTGTGTATACTGCAGTAAACAAGTCCCACTTTTTTTTTTTAATAGTAGATAGCACAATCTGTTGCCAGGACTCTACAAGAGGTCGTGACACAGAGAAATGAAAACAAAGGCGAAAGTGTGCCTTACATCCTTACAAACTGTGTTAACCTCCACGCTGAGTCTGCTTAAGGTTTCCCAAATGGGCCTGTCCAAAATGTTTATAAAAGCTTTGAGTTACAATGGCATTAAGTGGTTAGTACTGGAAGTCCAGAGTTCAATTTTAAGAGCAAGCTAGGTCTTGCTTTGCTTTGTGGAGTTTTAGATGTTTTACATGCGCTTGGTGAGGTTCCCTCATCAATACAACATAATCCAACTCCAGATATAGGAGATCTTGACCTGAGCTGTATGGGCTTGCATTTTACAACAAAAGTCTTAGATTACTGTCAGGAAAATATCAATTGTATCAAGATTTACCAAAATGTGTATCCTAAATGATCCTATATCCTCCAGTATGATGTATAGCTAGCTTTTCTATTTATTGATACCAGATTGATACCACTCTCTTTATTTGTGTATGTGTGTTATAATTTACTTGTCAGGGCTTTATCGATAATGTATGTTTCCTCTACCAAGTGAAAAACACATACTTGTTCTGGTCTGAGGCTAAGACTTACACACTTGTGAAACAGGGCCAATGTCTACTTTGCACATGTGCAAACATTGATAAACTATGCCTTTGCTACTGCTTGTACTGACAAATACTGTTGCCTTTTAAATCCAAAAACCACCAGACCACATAGCTTTTGAATCACTAAAGGAGGAGACAGTCTCTAAGATAAATATTGTGGTCTCGGCTCCAGCCTCCGAAACCAGAGAACCAAATAAATGATGGTAACAATTTGATGAAAGTAAACATTCTGTAGTGGTTGTCAGAATCTTCAAACCTTAATCCAATACACAATTAACGGAGCAAAATGAAAAAGCAGTTTCATGCAAGAAAGCCTGTAAACCTGACTAAACAAGTTGTTCCAGAAATAGGATTGTGGAAGACGGAGCGACTAATACTTTTCTTTGTATGCTCTGAGGCTTGCGCTGTTAAGTTAAAAACAGTCTTTCCTTGGGCAACTTCAGACTACTTGAAAGTGTGTTGACTTTGTGCAGATAACCTAGATCACAGAGGCCACATTATAACAGTTGAGATGCAGGAGAGGGTTTTGGTTTGAAGGCTGCATTTACGTTGTACCTGTGTTAAGTTATGCTGCACCGGCTGCTGTCAAAACTCCACGACTTACACTTGTCAGAGCCTTTCCCATATATGTTTAATCAATGCATGTATATTCTAGAATTCATTTCACCCCAGAATATTGAAAGACATAATGATATGGGCAGTCAAAAATGTAGGCATTGAAATGGAGGCTTCGCAATAGAGGTTGTGCTTTTTCTCCCATAACACGATTAATCTATAATGTTACCTCGGGCTGTGTATTTGGAAAAAGACTCCTGCTCGTTCACCTCTGCCGCAGACACTTATTGCTATTCCCGGCACATTTTGGCTTGACATGAATGGATTCTCAAACTTGTCTGAGATTTAACCCTCCTCCAAATTGGCGTGGGGTCCTCATATAACTACATCCCGGTTCACAATGTTGATTTGACAGGACCAGCTGCACAGTGGCAGACTCTCCGGCACTACTGCTACTCTTCAATATTAAATACTCATCTCTGGGGCGCTGGCGGCTCTATTGTGACTGTATCAAACTAACCTCTTTATCAATAGCTAACCTAGCTCTAATGGATTAGATAGAGTTCTTATTGCATTGGCCTATTGTTAAAATGGTGGGTTGTAACAGTGGCCTATATGTATTCTAGACAGCTCCTTTGGTAAGTGTTCTAATTATGTTGACTTATAGTACATTTGACGGCACGCTGCTGGCTCTGTCTCCTTTCCTGCTTAGAGCTTTGGATATGTTCAGCCAATTCTAAAGGCTAATGAAGTGATTAAATTGAGAAGTTGCGTAGAACATGTTACTAGTAACCACATCATGTCTTCATTTGCCACATCATACAAAGAGGGGGAGGGTCTGTGACTCATTGCTTGCTTTACATAGTCCCTATGGAGCATAGGCAACAATGGTTTGACTCCATTAAGTTCTCTAATAGACTGTGAAACTTTTCTGCACAGCTGTCTCACAGTTTCTTTAGTTTAAAGTTGGCCCATAATATTCATTCAAGCATTCTATTTTCCATCTGAGGTTAGAGATAACTAGAAGCAACTATGGGCCTTCGACAGGTTACATCCTGGAAAATGGCCAGCAAGTCATACAGTTGTCACCAATTTCACATGAATGTCTTTGGAAGCTAGGAAGAACCCACAGTGACACTGGTAGGACATGCAGACTCAAAGAGATCAGAGTCGGCTGGCCAAAGGATAGAACCCACAACCTAAAAGCACTAACCACTAAGCCACATACAGGATTTTTTTTATTATTCATCAACGCTCATTGCAAAATAAACTGAAAGATAAAATGTTCCAAACGTCTGCTAAATAAAAGTGTGTTATTTTAGCCCTTGTTCCTTATTCACAAGAATACATCCAATAGCATCCTTTGCAGAAGGTGTCGACTTTATTCATTTCTGGTCAAGCTTTCTGGGTCTTACAGCAAATCTGATCTGACAAAGCTGTTTCAAAGCCATAGCCCGCTCATTATTGTGTGTAGAAAAACACCTATGCACGAGGTCCTTTAGACGGTGCATTTCACTCTTTATTGTGTCCTTTATTTAAATAAATGGAACACAAACAATATCCATGTTTCTCCTGAATTTCAAACAGACGCTGTGCAAATACAATAGAAAAGTATTAATCAATGAAGACCGAGACCCATTCCACCAAAGATGTTCTATAGAAACAATTCATGAAGGTTTTTGTCTCAGGCTCAAAGATAAAGAAGGATATTGTTTGTTGCTTGGATCCCAATTAGCATAATCATAAAAACACAACATTTATTACAAAACAGTTACAGTTTATCACATTGTATAAAATGAATATTTAATGTAAAATCCATCCATCCATTTTCTTCCGCTTGTCCGAAACCGGGTCGCGGAGGCAGCAGTCTAAGCAGGGAACTCCCGCCTTCAACCACCGCCCGATCCACATTGCACCGGCCCTTTATGGTACC
>JAVQKC010020095.1:0-18581 GCA_036025475.1 Philypnodon macrostomus | reverse complement strand
CGGTAACAAGAAGACAGCACCAGTAGAGACCCATTTAGACAGTTTATCAGCAAAAAAAAAGTGTTTTGGGGTTTAGTTACTCTTTAAATAATATTCATCGTAGAAGTACCCAAATCGATACAGTTCGGCGTCTTTATGGTATGTACCTGTGTGCAAATGTTGAAACTGATCTGGCAATTCGTTTTTGAGTTATCACGTTCAAAGCTAGGATCTGCGGACGCAGACGCAGACGAACACCGACGTGATTCCATAATATTGTTGTTTCGCTGATATAAATATGCTTTGGAAAAATACAGCCAGCTCACGACTGAAATGTGACACAGGACTCTTGGTCATTCATATAAGCTAAATAAATCATGTATTTTAGGTACAGTATAAATTTGTGAGTGTTCTGAATAATGGGTTTACTTGGTGCTTATTCCATGTGTAAGCTGCTAGGATAACTGCCTGCCTGCCTGTTCTGTAGTGGTTTGGTGAAAAGTTTTTCACGTGACCTGTTTTATCACCACATTGACTGTGCATGGACTCATTGCAAGCTTCTCCCTCTGTGAGTGAGGTGCTGAGCAGCCCCGTTCCTCTGGGTTCCCCTCCCCTCACACGCAGAGGAAGAGTTTGCCAGCTCGGAGTAGGGATGGGCAATACCACACGATTTAGAATCGTTACAATTCTGACTTTCTAGAGAAATTTAATCATTACCGATACCAATAATAATGTTTTATTTATCTAAGTTCACTCTCAGCTCTTCTTGTTCCACAATGTGAATGGATCAGTCCAATATGGTGCTGAGGGGTGTTTTAGGTATAAAACACTGAAGAAAATTACCCTACAACATAATTAGCTGGGATGCGTGGGCATTGTTATCTTACATTTTAGTAATTGATACTTTCTTCAAGTAATCAATACTCAAATGAGTAGTGTGTCAGTATAAGTATATCAATACCGGAGAATCAATACTACCATCCCTAGCATTGAGATCCGGGTCAAAGCGGTTAAAAAAAACAGGTTGTGTGCAACGTGTGCATCTTATGAGAGGAGAGAAATTCTGCTCTTTTATGCATGTGTTTGATGTTGTGGATTAGTGCGACTACTCAGTATCTAAAGGAGCTTTGCATCAGGACATGTGTATGATCACAGTTATATTGGTGTGAGTGGGGCTATCCCAACTTTGTGCTATTGTCTTTTCAGACTTTGCTGGTGAAGACTGGATTTTGTCCTTGTGACGCTAGTCTAATCTGGTGGGAAGATAGTGGAAATGGGGGGTACTTAAGGCAGTTGACTGAAGACACACAGCGCTCACACGGCTAACATACACAGACATGTCCCCGGTCGGCTAGAGCCTTGGAGCCCACAGACTAATGATAGAAGCATGTGTGATGGATCTACTGGATCTGACTCTGACACATGACAGATGATGATGGCCATTGTCTATTGTTCACTGTTAAGATCAGTGAACTTTCAAAAGCCTCTTAACTCATAGCATGCTCAGCGTTTCCCAAACTGAGGTACAGGTACCATTGGTGGTCTGTGGGCTTCTTATGATGGTATTATTTGGTCGCTGTTGATATAGAATGAAAATGACAAAGAAATTTCAGCACCAGGCACAATAGATTGAGATTGATTGTCTTTTCCTGCTATTTTGCATTGCCAACCCCACTCACTGAAATCTGTTATCTGTTCTTGGTAAGGAGTCCATGTCAGAATGACAAACTGCAGATTCACTCATTTTTTTTAGTATTGTTAGGCAATCAGAAATCATTTGTTTGCCAGTAAACTTCTGGACACCTCCTGCTGTGCTACGAGTGAAGGAAAAAGTGAACTGGGTTTGTATGAGTGGGGCCTGATGTCATGATGTGGAGAGGTATAGTGGGAGGAAGATGAGGCTGAGAGGTGAAATATAAACAGGTCTGTGTGTTGCCTCTATTAAGACAGTTGAAGCCATATGTTTTATTAACCCAATTTGGAATACATTGCAACAACAAAAAGGAGTGGTTCACATATTTCGTAATAACTCCTCATAGATCATAATTGATGTACAGGATCTGTTGTTGAAACTAAATAGTTTGCCAATTTGTTGAATTTTTGAATTTCATGGTAGTAGCAACATTGTCTCCAAAAAGTCAACAAAAAGTGATTTTAAGTGTGAAACCTTTAGTGAAATGAGAAAGATTAACAGGAGCATTTTAGTTTGGATTTTCATTATTAATACAATAAAAATGGATTAGGCTTGGACCAGCAATGCTTCCAGATGTCATTGCCAATGAAGACAACACAAAAGCAAGATAAAGATGTAGCATGAAAAGAACAGAATTCATTTGACCACAGAACTCTTTTCATATACACATATATACCTAACCATTAATTCACATAAAGGGAGTTTGTGGTGGACGAGGACTAAACCGCTGATGCACCACAGGTTTAGAGCTTGACGTGTTTTTAATCAATGCTTCCAGTACGTGACTTCACCATCTCCAGCCCAGACATGTGTGGAGCATCCAGGGAGCATCCCAGGAGACAAATATGGTAACAATAAGTTCACTGTATTTCCTGCATATGAGATTTGCCATACATGATCCCTGGCTTTATGCAGATCCACCAGCAGCTCATCAGACAAAATGGAAGCTTGCACAGTGAAAACAATAGCTCCGTGTTATAAGCATATTTTCCCTGGACCCCTCTGCAGCTGAGATGCTGTGTTCTGGAATCAGTTGGAGGGAAGCAAATGTTGTTATCGAACTGTCTGTCTCTAAGACTTTAATGATTTCCAAATGTTCAACGGTGATTGCCGTTGGCAGAGTTTGCTTGTTTAGCGTGAGGGTGTTGGAAATGTGAGCTGGCCTCGGCTAGCACGGAGCACTGGGTTAATATGAAGGGTCAAAGAACCAGAAAGAATAGTACACACAGATATTGGTCAAAATCTGCATGATTTATGAGGAGAAGTGCTGTTAGGTCAAACTCTGACAACATGATTTCTGGGCAGTTTATGAGATAGTTCTTGAGTTGGGTTGGACTAGTGTAACAGTTTGTTGCAAGTAGAATTTTCATAAATTGATAGTATGGGGAGGTTGTCCAGATGCAGACCCAAAACACCTGCTTGTACATGCATATTGGTTTAATTAGCAGAACTTTGAAGAAACTTACAGTAATTCAACATTGGAAAGACATAAAGATGAACTGGCAATTCTCAATTTTGTGAGTGGTTGTCTATCAGTGTGTGTCAGTCCTGTGATTGACATTGTGCAGGGTGTACTCTACCTCAGGCCCAAAGTACTGTCTCTAGACTACAATTCAACCCTGGACATCACTCTCAAGTCTCTCTTATCAAAATCATCTCCAATAGTCCAAATATCTGAAAATCAGACCAGTGTAAAGGATTACAATAATATCCCGGTACTTTGGCTGCATGATTTGAGTGATTGCACGTTTCACAGCTTATATGCTCAGTAATACACCAAAAAAATCTTGTTTGTTCTCCACAGGCCCACTGTTCCGGAGCCCCTGTGAGCTGTTGCCGGTCGGACTGGGACACCCGGTGCAGGCCCTGTCCAAGAGCTTCACGGCTCTGGCGGGATGTGCCACCAGAGGCACTAGCAGTCTGCCTCAAGAGGTCCACATCATTAACCTGAGAGGACATGCTACCGAGGAACTGGACGGGACACTGACACAGGTCAGTCACACCTTTATGCCACTAATAGTTTTTGACTTTAACTAAGAACTAGATATATGGAACCCCTGTGCAGAGGTTGCAGTGTTGGGTGAATTTGTGAGTTTATATGAATAAATGTGAGAATGGTTGTCTGTCAATCTCAGTGTCAATCCTGTGACATCATGACTTTTAGCAGTTTTATGTAACAACAACAACATCAACAACGAAATAGGCTAATTATCTAATAGGTATGTCTGACTGAGATCCTCACCCAAGATTTGGAGATGGATCCCTGGATGCTGCGGTCACCTACTGCTCCTGACAGGTCGCCCCAGCAGCTTAAAGGATGGGTCAAATGCAGTGAAACAGGGACAATAAAGTCTGCCTTTTCATAAACATTTTTAGTTGATTTTTCCAATGCAGTTACTCTCTGTCAGTTTTCTCTAGACCACTTTATTTTCAAGTCATATCTCCATAGCTTGCTAAAAACATTGTGATAGTGATTTGTGATCTGTCAGCACGTACCACTCCCTTCACCCCTCTCCATAGTTCTGACATGATTCATGAGCCTTAGCCTTCACAAAGTGCTTATGTGTAGAGTTTTACCCCTTCCCACGTTCTCCCCTCCGTCACTGCAGTGCGAAGAGCTGCGTGTATGGGCCTGTCAACACCATGCTACAACGGCACAATGAGAAATACACTGTCAGCAGCTAAATCAATGAGTTTCTATGGTGACACAACAACATTATCCTAAACATAATGAAGTAGGTGAAGATCAATTCAGAAGCTGGTGCTTTGTTTGTAGGATTTGAAAAGACTCGGGGGTGACTTCTGTTGAGTAATCTTTCAATAAAGGCTGACTTAGTGAGACTTTGGGGTAAGATAGTACCACTTGTTGTAATCCAAAACATATTGTGGTAGAAATCTTGTGCATCAAGCCACATTAGAAGATTGAGTTGTTTTGTGCAGCAACAAAGATGTAGTCATATTTGTTAGAGGCTGTATATATATTATATAATAGAATAATTTGTAAAATTTGTGGGAAATGTCGGTGTTTCTTTGAGTGTATTGGCAATGTGTACAAAGCTTTATCATTGTGAATTGACTTATCACATCCAGGCCTCATATATCACATATTTAATTGATTTAAGGTTGATGCTTTGACTGGGATATTACAATGATAAAAGCTAATGGATGACAGCAGTTTTTTTGTGTAGCTTGCTGTATGGAAGTATGCAGTGTTTGCATTAAGGTGAAAATAAATGAGGTATATACCACAAAATTAACTTCCTGGCCAAGACAGTGCAATGTCTCAAACATACCTGTGCATGTACAAGTCTTGAAAGATAAATCCTGACAGTAATAATGTAGGTGAAGTTAAAGCTCAGCACAGCCCAGGAAACCTGTCAAGAACAGCTTTTCTACTGTCTTCAGAGACTGTTGCTGGAGACTCATGCTGACAGGACATGTTTTCAGATATTGTTATGTGGCAAAGTTACTATAATAAATGGCCAAATGTCAGAATGTCTAGTTTGCATAAGGAGTGCAGGATATTAGGTGTAACACTATTTTAAATGCCATGTATTCACCTTTAGCGCCTAGACTGATGTGGTAAGCCCACCAGTTTTCAGTCGTGTTCAGAAACAGAGAAATGTTAATTAGGGGCTTTTTCATAACTTCCTTGATGGTATTGTGCCAAGCTGTAGAAGCCTCATGGCATTTGTGCATTCTGACAATATTTTCTAGACACTTAAAAATGTGTAAATGATAAATTCTAAATGTCAGATTAGATAATAATGATGTTTATTTAGATGAGGACAGGATTAACTATTCTAATGATATGATTGTCAAAATTAAGCATGATGCCCACAAGAAAGCAAAAACAGTTAAAAAAGGAACTTGCTAAACAACTGTGATCAAACCTTTGTACATTGACTTCAAATGCCTTGTACTTGACCTTGGAGTTGACGTGTTATGGATATCCCTGTGAAGTATATACTATCTGCAAAACACATCTCCCCACATCCATTTATCTTTCTGTTGGTTAGCCATTAGTCTGAGGTCATATGAGAATTTGTATGGAGGAGGCAGGATCCAGCTGTCTGGTCGGCCCACTCTTCAGTCTGCACAAGGTCGCTAGTTAGCCCTGGTTCCGAGGTTCACTAGTGGGTGCTGAGAATCCGACACAGGAAAACTGGGACACTTAGACCACCTAGGACCTTGGTGGTGCTTCTGTAGGAGATTACACATCGTCTATTTGGGATTAAAGTGTTTGGTGTGGCCTTGGTGGTGAGTGTAGGCATCAGATTGTCATTGAGATGTTTTAGTCTCGATGATGTAGGATAGAAGCAGATAATCCCTAAACCACAAACACTACTGCCTCAGAATCAGAATTTACAGATAGACAGACAGACATCTAAGAACTCTCAACATCATTTACTGTTACAGTCACCAAACCAATTCATTTGGCACCCTATATAATTGAATATAATTTAGAAAGCCAATTGAGATACTCGGCAATAGACCAATCGGCCTTGCAGGATTACCTCAACATTAAATTATAGTGAAAAAATGCAGAGCCATTCTTCAAAATCATCCAGAACCCAGACAAGGTAAAAGTAATCTGGACCTGGTTTGTATACTGTACAGATTAAGTTGATTAATTTCCAAGAGATTAATGTCAGCTTTGACCCATCAGTTTGAATGACATTCTTAACAATGTGAGAACAGAAATGTGTACTGTCCAGTCAATTGTAATAATATTCAATCAAAATTAACAGTGGCTGGAACAGTTGGTCATCAGATGGGTGCTGTGAGTGTGTCTCTGTCTGGATCTTGGTTCTTTCTGGATCACTGAGAGCATACACAGGGGCAGGGGCTGGACTGACTTGTTCTTATCAACAAAAACCCACATTTTTGAAGGTGAAGGTGATGCTAATCAGTCTGTGCTCAACTCAGAGGCAGGCTGCAAACAAACAGCAATATAGACATCAAAGACAGACCAGGATTGGAGGATAGGAATCTTTGGATGATATGGCAGAATGACAGAGCACAATGATGAAGAACAGGAAAGACGTGGAGACAGTAAGCTTAGAGAGACCAGTGTGGTAAAAATCTAGATGTCCAGATGGTAAAAAATATCATATCACAATTTTTTTCACAGTGAATATGTATTGTACAATGTATATATTACAAAATATTGAAGACAGCTATGTTTGACAGCTTGTAGCAAAACAAATGCAGCTATAGACTCAAATAGATTCATCTGAAGACCTCTGAATTGGAGCTTAGAACTTGAACTATATTGTGATAATTACAGTTCGCATTACATCATGGCACAATATCATCATATTTGTTGTGCTAGACATCTGAGGAGAATGGCAAGACGTGTTCAAGATGACAGACAACTGTAACTCAAATAGCCACTTCACAACCTAGGTCTGCAGAAGCCTACCTCTGAACACACGTGAAATGTTAAAGCTTTTGGCATATAACAGCAGGAGACCACACCAGGTGACATTTTATTAGGACCAAGGACTATCTAATATGTGTACAATATGAAAGTGCACTTTTGAACAGCATCATTCAGTACCGACTTCTCAACTCCTATCTCCAGCTCTTTGTTCTTTGCACACATCTACGAGCTGCAGCTGATAAAACACTCACACGTCCTCCTTATTTAAAGCTCAATGTTTGCCTTTGTAAACTGATTAAAGAACGCTGCCTGATTGGAGATACCAGTCGCCTCTTGTTTATTTTCCAGCCAAACTTATGCCCTCATCCTTGCTGTTTACATTTACCCCATCTAAGCAAAGAAAGTCAGCTACCAATCTGAGCATCACCTCCTGTGGTTTGTTAGTGTGGTGCAAAGGTCAGATTGGCAGGTGATATAAGCATATGGAAAAATGTGCAAGCCGTGTTACCTACACCAGCTACGCAGTGTGGGCAAATGAGAGAACACTTTAGGATGAGGTCATTGTTTTTGGAGAGCTAAAGTGGCAAAACACCAACACCTCTGGGTCAGCAGCCCACCCCTGCACAGACGCTGGGCTCCCAGGAGCTTTGAAGCATGGATAAAATCTGTCTGCAAAACAACTCAATCTTACGCAATGTCCATTGGTTTTATGTTTTGTGAAAATATGATTGACTTTTATTAAGTAATAGTTTATAATGTTGTTAAATGACTGTTTATTCACAGCCATGTGTTTTTCCAATGAACTGCTCACAAAAGCAAGATAATTAGTTATCCATCCATCCATCCATCCATTTTCTTCCACTAACCCTAACCCTAACCCTAACCCGAAACCGGGTCGCGGAGGCAGCAGTCTAAGCAGGGAACTCCCGCCTTCGACCACTGCCTGATCCACATTGCACCATGGTACCTCCCGCGGGTGGTGGGTCCACGGGAGGGCCTGACAGTGTGTGCACGGGCGGGGACTCGAACCACTGACCCTCCGGTTGAAGGGCGAGCTATAATTAGTAATATTAAAAGGTTTTTGGTGATCAGATGTAGCCTGGTAAGTCAGATGCAAGTTTGCTGTATATAGAGCGACTCTGGTGACCCTCCCCTTCACAGAAACTTCCTCCGAGTGTAAAATTCTCCGAGCAGATTGGTTGATCACCCTGTCTTCTCCAGAACATTCAAGATGGCGCACAAGAGTAACAAGAGTTTGTTTCATTCCTTCGTTTTTACAGCAAAAACTACATAGGTCAATCATCTCTTCATTTATCTCTTCATTTATCTCCTCACGCTATTGTTGATTTAAGGCTACCGTTTATCTTCGCATATTGGTATCTACATTTGTTTACTTCTGCAAAATGTAGACTGTCTGGCCACTTTACTGATTGGTTTACTTCACGCTTGTTCAATCAATTGACGCAAGTAAATCACCAGACTCAAAGCTGGTACAGCGGAGAGTCTGGCTTGCCAGGCTAGCTCAGATGAAGTGTAACAGCTGAAGAAACTATCACTTTTGGTCTAACTAGGTCCATAGGCTAACTGTAATGAAACCTGTTAAAATGTTACCTAAAATAAAACACTATGAAAATTCTGAATAACAATTAGTTCACTTTACATAATCAGTTTTGCAGTCTTACTTAGAAATTTCCATAAAACCTGAAATCATGTATCATGTTTAGCCTTAGCCATGTTACAAGCCTATTTTATTCATGTCTCTTTGTGATTTCTGTTTTAGCTACCGTCTATGTCAAATAAAAACGTCCCATTATGTAATGAATATGTATTTTTTCAAAGATGGTAGCATCTTGATTATTGAATGGATTTGTGACTCAAACTATCCCACTGAATGAAGATGCAAGTCCATGTGCCAGTGTGTCAGCAACTAACTGACCATTGTCCAGAGGGTTCTTCTTCTTAAGGCTAATTGCTAGGCTAGACTCAGCATTACTTTTTTTCTTCTAAGGCTGTACTGTGTGCATAGGGATTATCTGCCTCTATCCCAAACAATCAAGGGTTAAACATTTCACTGATGCACTTTCCTCCTTCTACACTCAAGGCCACACAAACATTTTAAACATGCACCAAGCCATCAAGGTCCCATATGATACCTTTGTCCTTTAGGTCTTATCTGATTTTGCCATAAGAGATCTTTTAAAATAGCCAAACATGCCCACCTACATCGACATATTCTGGGGTTCTCCCTCCCACTGCCCCGTCACTGCTGGTGTTCCCTGGTCTTTAACACTCCAACTCTGGCCTGGATCCTGGCTCAGAGCCAGATGTGTTTCGGAGTCAGGGCCAGCTGTGCACGTCTCTCTGCAGTAACAGTCACTGCCTCGGGTAATACCCTGTTAAAGGCCTTCAATGGTGTGACGACGGTGAAGGTCAATGGTGTGGTCAGAAAACCATGCGTTGTTCTCATGCACTGGTTTAAAATCAACTTCCAACTGGTAAATCTCTGATGGAGGTGAGGGAACCAGGCCTCACATATGTGTGTGTGTGTGTGTGTGTATATATTGTCAAGTTTAGAAGTAGCATCAGTGTTCATTGCTCGGATACAAAAAAAACATAAATGTTTTATGAACATAGAGATATGAATCAATCAATGACTGTAGATTTAAATTTTTAGAGTTTTAAATTGTGAATCACTGGATTTGAGCTGAAAAAGCTGTGGAATCTGTTGGTCTACGGGTGATGTTCATGGCTTTGGTTTGGTCACATGTCCTCTCTCAGCCCATGACCCAGACAGCTTTTTGACTGTGTTCTGTGTGCTTCATGGTAGACTCCACTTCCACAGCATCATTTACATAATCAGACTGACCAGGCACCTCAGACGGAACTCTGAGAGGCTGCTTCCAAAGTCAACACAGGCATAGACTCATCTGTAGTAGCCAGTTGAAATTTTTACCAGACTGTTTACATCAGGTTGCGGCAGACAGGAGCATGCAAAGGCAGCCCTGTTCCACCATTAGATAGACTGCACTGACCAATATTGAGTGGCATCCTGTGTCTGACATGAACTGTGAGGAGCAATTTAGGCACACTGTGTGTCTTTGGATACAGCCATTATGTTTGATTTGTTCAAGCTTGTTTTAGAAAAGCTGCACATTCTTATTCTTATGAAGAAAAAACACAATTCTATTAGTATATGTAGTATGTGAAATGTGATATAGTTCCTCAAACTGTTGTATCATGTTCAAACCTGACTCTTTGTCATTTTCTATCCGGCATAAAGTCTGAGTATAATCTATAGGAATAAGGTGTGTTCTTGGTCTTTTTGAAGTCTGTGATTATTTCCTGGGAGGTTCTGTGTGCTCATAGATTAGTCCTACTTTCTGCCTAATTAAAGGATGTTTAATCAACAGGCACTTCATTAGCTCTGTCAATACAGGAAACTCCCTTTGGCTCCGAGGACAGTGCGCCCCACAGATACCAGCTGACTGTGGTTAGAAAACTCCACCATTGGGATCATGTTACATGTCCATGTAGTGTTTTGAAGGACACTTGAGCACACATGTTGGCCCGAAAGGTCATGAAATTGTAGCCACATGCTTTAAACAAAACCAACTATTCTGTTCTATTCTATTTGTATATTAAACTAAATCAGGGCCAAACCAATTCTAAACAAGGACAAAATAGAGAATCTTACAGAAAAAAAGATAAAATAACAAAAACAGGTCTAAAGCTGTTCTAAGCAAGGACTAAACAAGGTCTTAACCCAAGACTAAAGGACTAAACCATGCGAATCATTAGCACAACCACTGTTTCTGTCGTACCCAACAGCAAGGTGTATGTCAGTGAAGTGCCCCCATACGTCTGCCACAATTGCTATGGCACCAACGGGACCTTAATCAGACATTCTTAAGGGTTTTTATATTGTTAACGAGTTCAACAATTGTTAATGGTCATTAATCGTAGTAGTACCAAACTCTTTATGATATGTACCTGTGTGTAAAACTTGAAACTGATCCGGTAATTAGTTTTTGAGTTATCGTGTTCACACGTAGGATCTGCGGACTCGGATGCAGACAAACGTGATTCCATAATATCATTGTTTCGCTGATATAACTACATACAACTACCAAAAGTACTGCTACAAAAAGCTTATGTAACACCAGTAGAATTTGTACCACAGTTTGAGAACCATAGAACTATTCTGTCATGTCACGACCAGCAGTGAGGTCTGAATCAATGGCCACAGAAAAATATTCTGGGTCCAGTTGCTTCTCTGTTTGTTGTTGCATGTGATTTAAGGCTTACCCTCAAAGCTCTATTGTATTTTGTATGCACATTCCCATTGTTGACACATGCTACTGGCCCTAATGGTATGCTATGTGGCAGGCCTGGCTTATCCCGTCTCCAGCTGTTGTCCCTTGTGTAGAGTTTGATTTCGGTAATGTGATATAGGTCTAGACCAGCTTCAATCCACCGCTACTGTAACGGAGCCTACAGAGCCAAATCCCTGTGCCCATGTCCTGCTAATCAATCAGTTGCAGACCCTTCGAACCCCTAGCAGTAGCCCCCGTCTGTGGGGAAACATCAAGGTACCCATGGTGGAGACCACTCATTGCCACCTGATCCATAGAAATACAATAAGTGCTTGGATGTTTGGAAGTAGATTATTGATAGTGACTGTATATGTTAGCCTTTGTATTTGTATTTATTTTATTAAAAGGACATTAATGAACATATACATGTCAATATGCAGGATTATAGCCCAGGATCATTTCCATCCTCAGTCCTTCGGCCGGCCCAATCCGACACACACTCACTCTCACTAAACAAATACAACACTCAATACACATTAAAGTGTCATTACAGTCATTACTGCATACATATACACACTCACACAATGTTGTAAACAAAAACATAATTTTATCACTATTAGGGATAGTGTTGTACTGTACCCATATGTTGCATAGAGTTGTCAAAGAGGTAACGCTGGATATTATGGGAAAAAGTATTACTATTATTTTCATTTGTGTGATGATTTATCATTTATTTATTTTTCCCTTTTGCAATCTGACCAAAAAAAGCAATAAGCATAACTTAGATTTTTTTTCTTCAAAGTATAGTATTTTGCAGGTCAAATAAAAATTCTACACCAAACAAAATCTATAAAGAGAAGCAAAAGACAATCAAGCATGTAGTTAATTATCATAGCATACATATGTATTTACTGCTGCAGTGCCATTCACATTTAGGTCAATTATCTAAATGTGTTAACAAACCAAATCAACAACACACATTGTCATACTGAATAGTTTTTTCATTTTTTTCCATTTGTAGTCTTATTTCTTTCCCCTAATAAGATTCATAATAATGTTCTACTCCTTTTATTATTATTATTGTGCAATCACCTGAGCTTTTCCTTTCCCCACTGCTTGTTGGCGTTCTTTGTGGCGGTGCATACAGGTGACTCACGTCTTTTGGAAGCTTCTCTGTCTGGTTGTCATTCCCTGAACAGCTTTCTCCCCCAGTCTGCTCCATCTGCCGCCCCCACCTCTTCCTCTCCTAACAGCCCGGCCAGGTATGAGCATATCTGGGACAATCTTTTTCCATGTTTGTTTGGATGGCTCTCATGATTGCTTCATAATTTATTCCATCTTCCTCTGACTTTTGAATGATTTTTTGCAGTGCTACATAGCTAAACACTCAGGGGCATATAGCATCAGCCAGTTCAGCAAGTGCAGATGTCCAGGGCCCAGCATATGAGGGCCCCCAGTGGGATGGCATCTATAATTGTGGGACTTCTTTAAAGAACCAACTGTGTTTGTTACATCAGAGAAAGAGTTTTGTATTCATATCATTTATTTTCTTAAACTTTCACCTTCTTCCTCTGTCACTATACAATTCAAGGGAGTAGGCCATCCCATTACAAGCTGCTATTAAGTAAGGACTGAAAGTTGCTCACAAATTATGTAGTCCTCAAAATGTTGAAATGAACTTATATTATACACAATATGGCTAAACAGTAATTCATTCCATTATACGCTGTGCAATCATCACCCAACAGTACTCTGTAGCTAAAATTTACTGAAAATGCTAAATACTAAAATAAATGCTAATGCTAAATGTCATTCCCTCAGTTGATTTCTGACTGTAAAAAAATATTTGTGCTGCTTTCTCGACATTTGCAAAAGTCCAAAAATCTAATCTACTATACAGAAACTTTGTGGTTAAATGTGTGCATTTAGCATCTCAGTGACAGATCTTTGAAGCAGAGGTAGCTGTGAGCAGATAAAAATCACACTTGACTGTGCCAAGTACAGCCTACGTGGAAAACTCACAGGTTCTTCAGACAGTCTTCATATGGGTCCGCGAGAGATAAGTCGTGGAGAGATAAAAAGAATGCATACTGTTGGTGTTTTCTAAGCATGTGTTTGTAGTTAAAGAAAGCTAGTTTCATTAGTTACACCAACTGTCACTTGTTAGGTTAGGCCTTGTACCTAAGGTAACATAAACATGGTGTGTATTGAATAATTCAGAAATTGATCATCTTTCAGGGTTTTCACATACAAGCATGATTCGAGTTTTACAGAGAATGGTTAATAAACAGTGCATTATCCAGTAAATAGAAGTTGTGTCAGAAAAAATACCTTGTTGATGCTGGAGGTCAGGGACTTGACATGATTTGTGGCATCAGCATCTGCAAAACATTAAACAGATGGAGCAGCAGACCATATCAAATGGTCAGTTCTACATAATAAAAGTGACCTGTGTGTAGTTATTGCATATTATATGTGCATTGACAAAGATATTGTGCAATCCTGCCAAAAAACAAATCAAGACATACGTGTTAGTAGTATTATTTATGATATTTATATAATCGTGTTAAAACGAGATCACTGCCCTAAGGAAATAAACTATTGAGGATCCTTTCTAGATTAGGTTAGATAAATCTGTACTATTTCTTTGTTTCATTGTTATTTCAAAATAAGCCCATCAGCTGTATTTATTGTAAAAAGTAAAAGTCAATATTAGTGAGAGTTGTGAAAGGTTTCCAGAGGGGCCTGTTACATACATGTGAATCCTTATGGAACGAGTTAGTCTTTTAAAGGCTTTGACACAGGATGGGTCTAATGTAATTACTCTGGGAATACAAATACAGGGAGACTGGCAGTTCTCATCAAAGACTCACAGGATATTGAGAATTTATACCAATTACTGTTTACCATAAGTCATATTACTGTGAAGCAGTGGTTCTTTACAGCAAGTACCGGTACTACCTTGGAAAACATTGGCTGTTCTAGTACCATTTCATTGTACTAAACCTGGACTAAACCAAGTAATACAATTAGAGAAAGCAATATGGGCAAAACTGGTTATAAACAAAAACTTTACCAGGTCTACATCAGTCCTAAATCAAGACTGAAAGGGAAATTGATGACTAAAAGATATATACATAACTAAACCAGACATCAAATTCAAACCGCTACCAGAGCAGGATTAGAACAGAAACAAAAATTTAAAAAATCCTGACTACTTCTAGAGGCTGCGTACCACCAATGGGACCCTTACCACAGTTTGAGAACCACTGTAGTAACGAGTCCACATTGTAATCCACAAACAAGGAAGTTGAGTTTGTTATTCCAGACTGTGGAAATGCCAGTCTGAGCAGCAAAGGTATAGAGATGGTTCTTCTTTTTTATAGTAACAAAGAGTTCTCTGTGTGTGAAAGTTCAGATCCCCTAGGCTGAGGCTGTATATCAGACGAGAGCCTTTTAGGGCAAACGCAGCAGAAGCACGGCGGCTTCGTGGTTTTATCAGTGAGAGAGCATGTATACTGTCTGATAATAACTGTAGACTGGAGTCACTACATTCAATGTACATTCAACACTTAGTTATGACTGGTTACTGAAAAAATAGCTAAATCATTATCTACTTGAAGAGCAGATAACTTAAAGAGACAAATTAATGTGCTAGAGTTTGTTGCTTAGAAATCAGCAGGGAGAGGTGTGATGCAGGAGGATTGTGTAGATGTTTAAAGATTTATCCACCTGGACACTGGTGGAAGAGCAGTGGGAATGGACCATGAGCTGCTGTGGAGAGTAAAGCGTGAGTAAAGGGGGACAGTGAGACAGTGAGGTTCTGCTGCTGGGGTGGTGATATAGGAAAGTGAGATGGATCTTCTGCTGGGGTGGTGATATAGGAAAGTGAGATGGTTCTGCTGTTGGGGTGGTGATATAAGAAAGTGAGATGGTTCTACTGCTGGGGGGGTGATATATAAAAGTGAGATAGTTCTGCTACTGGGGGGGGTGATATAGGAAAGTGAGATGGTTCTGCTGCTGGGGTGGTGATATAAGAAAGTGAGATGGTTCTGCTGCTGGGGTGGTGATATAGGAAAGTGAGATGGTTCTGCTGCTGAGGAGGGGATGGAATGCAGCATACACAGAATGCCTGTAACTGAGCACAGTATTGTGTCATAAAACATGCCATGACAAAACAAAAATCGAGAAAGTAGTAGTCAGATGTACCGTGTGCTAAGTATGAAGTCAATTTGAGTGCACCACGAGGTTTGAAACTCCAGTCACTCTGGTCCCTGTACAACTGACTGGGAAGGCAAAATCTTTACACCACCTCAGGAAAATATTTGGCTTTACAAGGACCATTATACTGGAGTAACATTGGCCTAAATCAGGACTAAAGTAGGTCTAAATCGAGGAATACAATGAGGAGTGATGCAGAAAAAAAGACAACATACCGATAACAAGCTTGATATACCAGGACTTAACAAAGTCTAAACCTATTCCAAACTGGGACTAAGACACACTAAACCAGGGCTAAACCTCTACCAATCCAGATCTAAATCTGGTCTAAAAGTAATTTATAACCAGGTCGTAATCAGGTGTAAATCCATGTCCAATATTGGACTAAACCAGCTTAATCTGCCTCAAATGTAAGCCTTAATTAGAGGCAGAGCAGAACTAAAACAGGAACAAAAACTGCCTCTAAAGTAAACTTGATTATGAATTCAACTGCAAAGGTTTTCGGAGTACCACTAGAAAGAGCAAGACTGCAATATCTCAAAGCCTTGACTAGACTGCTGGAGGTTAAAGGGTTGTGTGAAGTTCACTTAATGTTTTGTCTCAGTTTCACAAAAACATATAGATAACACCTTTTACCTACAGGCAGTGAAACTCATCATATGCATCATATTCATCTAACATTAAAGGCAACGATACAGAGACCAGAGTGACTGGAGTTACAACCCTCGGGTTGCACTGACTTCATACTTACACAGCACATCTGACTAATAAGTTCTCCATTTTTGTTTGTCATGGAGTTTATTTTGGTGGAAATGTGTTCTTGCCTTGTTTACATTCACATAAAAGTAAACCCTGTTATTGCTGCCCAGTAGTTCATAGTCACTATTGCACTGTGACTGATCTTTTTCTATAAACCCTCATGTTGTACAAATGTGTTGTGTGCCCAGGTTGAGCTCCATCTGAAGCCCATCCAGTCCCTGCTGCGTCACCAGAAGCCCCTGGTCTTTGTGCTGAACTCGGCCCAGCCGCTCCTGTGGAGGATCAGGACCGAGAACCTGGCCCCGGGCGTCAAACGCACCTTTCATGTGAGTCCAAATCCTGCTTCCTAAAGCCGTGGCTTCATTTCCGTCCAGGCTAAAGTGGATCCCTGCTCCAGCCCCTTCAGCGTAGAGCTAATATTAAAGTGATGCTAATTTGCTCAGGAGGCTCTACACACGGCATTTTCCCATGGCAGAGGTTATATAGTAAATACGCAAAAACTCTCTCTCTGTTGTTTTTTTGCATACAACATATAGTGCATATTTACAAATGTGGCAGACATACAAAACATAGGAGATAGAACAAAACAATAATACATGTAACAAACAATGTAGTGGGAGTTGTGTGAATGTGTTTGTGTGTGAGTGTAAGCAAGTGTGTTTGTTGTGTTTGTGTGTGCAGTCATTAATAATAATCATCATGACTTATGTATATGATAATTGTATTTCTGAGCTTGAGTGAGGTGCATTATGTTTACCCTACCTTTGCTTAAGCTACCTATGTCTCTGTGTCAGCCCTGCGACTAAAGTGGCATTGGCCAAGTTCTGGGATGGACTGTAATCACCCAATAGGAATATGTGGAGAAAGGTGAATGAATGGATTTTTATTTACCTTGCAGATTTATTAGTAACACATGGTTTGGCAAATCACATGCTGTGTCAGTGCTCCACAAACCTGAAAAAAGTTTATTATATGATAGAAGTTGTCAAAAGTAGTTAAGCAACTGCAGAATATAATAGATGTGGCTTTACAACAAGTGTTTTTCTTGTTTGGGCATTTTGAGTGTAAGATCCTACAATTATACTTTTCTGTTTAGTGTTCACTATAGTATACTATATTGCACCCACATACTGAGAAAGAGTGGTTGTGTACTTGGGAGTGGTTCCAGACATATAGCCACTGTCTGAGTTTCCCAGCAGGACTCAGGTACAGTGCACTAAATATGGCCATCTCTGCAGGGGACTTGGCTCCCACTGCTCTACTGTGGCCCAAAATATCATCTCCTTCGTCTCATATGTACTCTCCACTTAAGCCTATAATGAAGAACACTTATCTGCAGGAGTCTACATAGTATATCTGAGAACGCCCTTCCCGGGAACTCCCCTTTTGGCCACAAACAACATGAACTAACGATTTAGTACTACTAATTAGGCATAAGATTTAGTATTCTGGCAGAAATGAGAGCAAATCCTGAGTCAGCACATGAACTTTGCTCCATCACATTCCTCTATTTTTGCAGTTGTACACAGAAACGCCCTGGCTCAACAGCTGCCAGGATATAACAGTGGAGGTACAAGCCAGTAGAAGTTAACAGCATCAAACAAACAAACTGCACTTTAAAGCACTTTGGACCTACATTATAAATTATATAAATTAACACATTTAAGATGACACATTTCTGTTTCAGGTAAGAGATGGGGTTATTTCTGTTTCAGGGAAGAGATGGGGTTATTTCTGTTTCAGGTAAGAGATGGGGTTATTTCTGTTTCAGGTAAGAGATGGGGTTATTTCTGTTTCAGGTAAGAGATGGGGTTATTTCTGTTTCAGGTAAGCGATGGGGTTATTTCTGTTTCAGGTAAGAGATGGGGATATTTCTGTTTCAGATAAGAGATGGGGTTATTTCTGTTTCAGGTAAGAGATGGGGTTATTTCTGTTTCAGGTAAGAGGTGGGGTTATTTCTGTTTCAGGTAAGCGATGGGGTTATTTCTGTTTCAGACAAGAGATGGGGATATTTCTGTTTCAGATAAGAGATGGGGATATTTCTGTTTCAGGTAAGAGATGGGGTTATTTCTGTTTCAGGTAAGAGGGGGGGTTATTTCTGTTTCAGGTAAGAGGTGGGGTTATTTCTGTTTCAGGTAAGAGGTGGGGTTATTTCTGTTTCAGGTAGGAGGTGGGTTTATGTCTTTTTTGGTAAGAGATGGGGTTATTTCTGTTTCAGGTAAGAGATGGG
>JAVQKC010020058.1:0-21969 GCA_036025475.1 Philypnodon macrostomus | reverse complement strand
TTTAATTGTAATGCACTCGCCTTTTGTTCTGCATTATGTGCATTTTTTATGTAAAATGTATTCTAATAAGTTTTTGGACCCCAGGAAGAATAGCTGCTACCACTGTTGCAGCTAATGGGGATCCTAATAAAACAAACAAACAAACTAACAGAACAGGGTAATATCTGAATTGGACCGAGCTGGACTAAAAACACGCGCAACCAACACAAGTGACCAACTAGACGTGATTGATGCTTTTTTTCCTGCTTCAAACGCGTCCGGTGTGAACGTGGCATTATATCACTGTATACTTCAAAATAATACTGTCCCAACAGAAAAGGGTGGTGGAGTGTCTTATCAAAGACATACTGCAGGAAACTAAGCACTGTGGCAAAGTTGCTGACAGACATATTTTTTTATTGAATGGTGATAAATTCAAATACAACCACATAAGTAACTAATGTAACTGGTTCACCTCACATTTGTAATGGAGCACGAAATGTATAAATGAAAGGAACAGCATATGCATGCCACAAATCAGAAAATGGAGCAGTGCAATATTTGACTGTGGCTCCCAGCGTGTGCCTGAGCTTATATGGAAACGCCCGCTGCGCTTGAGTGCTCTGTTGGTGTGTGCTGCTACATATTTGTCAGCCTGTGAGTAAGGGCTGTATTTTTCCATAGACAGCGTTGCGGTGTGTAACCTCGGCCGGATGTCCTCCAGCAGATTGCATTACCATGTAAGACATGTCTCTGGCCAGGCCCCAGAATCCCTGATGCCGGCCTGACACTCTGCTCAGTCACCGAAAAACAGGCACCACCGAGCAGCCGTAAAACTACTCAATTTGTCATAAAAAAGTGCAGTTAGTTGGCCAAGGGAGCACAGCCTTCCAGCCTTAAATAAATAAGGCTAGACGTCTGCACATGCTGCACTGCACAAAGATAAATGTTAAAGCCCAGATTTTTAACAAGCCAGCAGGTTTTACTGAGAGAAATTAACGAATGCTATATTAATTTATGAAACCAATCATCATAAGTATCCATAAGTGTTTAAGGGGCACTTGTGTGTAATTTAATTAATAATTCTCATCAATTCAAATCAGAGAAGCACTTGGAATGCAGCTAAGACTAAAGACTAGATCATACACTTACTGTACATTACAAAACTAGACAGTCAACATAGACAAATTTTACTGTTTATTGCAAAAAACCTTACCTTGGCCACATTATTAGATAGGACCTGTATCTCTTGCTGCTTCAAGGTTTGACATTTTGAGCATTCAGCAATGGTAATTGGCAGATCTTGGTTGTAACTACATGATGATGCCAAAAAGGGAGAAGGATTAGGCTGACAAGCAACTGCTTTTCCCACACCAGATGAGACCCGGCAGAGTCAAGGGAGGGTTTTTACTGAAATGATATGTCCAAATGCAGATGAAAGCTTTTCAACAATCAAAACCTTGTCCAGATGCCCTTTTTCAACTTTCAGAATGACCTCTACATGGATGAATGACAACCTTCACTGTTGTCCAAAAGGACTGGAGACCCAACGTCAATTGAGATACCAGTTCTCTAACTTTCACATAGAGTTCCTTGGACTCGTTCATGGTGCTGCATACCTTTTTCTAAGTGCACAAAGGTGCGCCCTACATCAGTAGAGGGCTGGACATCTTGACCTACATAGAATACTGGCTGATTCATGTGTTATCCTTGTGGGAGTTACCTAGTAAGTTTCTGGTGAGTTGGGTTCATTGTGCTATTCAAAGATTTGTTTCCCCTGTTTTCTAAAAATATCCATGATATATCACGTTTGCTGCAGTGTTGAAAGATTACGCGGTGATATAAAGGCCACACCACTGAATGAAAGAGAAAATATATCTTAGAATAGAATTGATCAAAGCATCAACCTGTTTCCGTTTAACATCTCTGCAGTTTACAGAACACAAAAAAACTATCAAAATGAGAAGAGTGTTGGCCATGACACTGCTCTGAAGCTTGACCTAGCACTGCATAAAACCTGGATTTGTGAGCCGAGCTACGGGACACAGTGGAGTCTGCCATCGTAATTAGACAGAGTGGGAGCTGCCGTCCATTCCCCACTGCACAGGCACCCATCCAGCCTGGCCCCACGCTTTGAAAAGTCAAGCAAATTTTGACAGTTTTCTTTGGCTAATAATATTCTAAGCGTACAGTACCTTTTCTGAAGCCTTAAGACACGACAGAGGGGACCGGAACGGTGAATTAAACCTTTGAATAGCAAGCATTTTAAGCTGTCAAACGAGTAGCGAGAGACATTTTTAATTGGTGAATTGCTTTGCAAATGCTTGGTGAGTGGTATTTGGGCCGCCGTGTGCGTTTCCTGCTGTGACAATTTGGTATTTGTTGTGGAAGAGTCAAGAGAAGTTAACAAGAGAGAAGCCAGCTGAACAGGTGCAGAGTTATAGAACAATAGAGAAACGTCAAACTGTGTAAGTTTTTCATCCATCGAGAGATCTGCAAAAAACTTTTCAGTGTTACTTCTTGATATAAAAAGAAAGTTGTGGAAAAGTAACAAAGGCCCCAGATTTGGGTAAAATTGTAATAAATGCCAGATCTTCTTGGTATCTTGGTTCATGGTTTATAGGTAGAAATAATTTTAACTGACCATAAAAAATAAAAGGTTGAGTGGTTGTAAAGCTTCATAGGTTTTACATGTACATATTCTCGACTGACATTTAAAGTCAAATTGTAATGTTTGGTACAGTTGAGTATCTTCAGTGGTAACTTGCTTTAACCTTTCTCTGTCCCAAGCCTAGATAAATGGAGAGGTATTTTAAGTAAACACTTACTGATTACAAAGTGGATTCCGATTCCATGAAAACCCCTTAAGGCCAATTCATACTCCACGAGAAGCAAGGACTTTCTTCGAGGTCATTTCAACAGAAAAAATGTCCTGGCTTCTTATATATATCTTACATATATCTATATATATATCTATCTATATATATATATATATATATATATAGATATATATATACAAAATTATAAAAAGCTGGCATGACTGTAGGAATAATTTAATAATTCACATTATTGTAAAACTTATAGTTTGGATGGCTCTGAACTAGATCACATGACAGCAGACTGAAAGGCAATGGCAGCTGCACAGACAGTCTCCACGGTGACAAGATGGTTATTGACAGAAGAGCTGGGAGAGGTCAGAGAGGCGGGTGGGCTGATGAGACCATTAAATGTCATAACAAGGACAGGCCGCACAGCAAAGGATGGATCCAAGGATGAAGACAGACAGGAACACCACAGAAAACCACTATCATAAATTACAATTAAAGGAATCTTGGCAGAGTTTTCTCAGGACTTTGCCAAACAGTCTACATTTATATTAGAGCATCCTTCTGTTGTATAGAGTTGTTTTGAGGAAAATGTACCTTTTTGATAATTGAATGAAGGCAAATGAGATTAAGTCTAAGAGAGCACTGCTTCTTCAAACAGACCATAAAGGAGCAGCAGTATATATTAGTTAGACTGGGCCATTATGTAACTTCAACAAAATAGCCCTGTGCTATCACATCAGTTTACTTTAAACTCTTTATGTGCAAATTGCATTGGACTGTGCCTTACTAATCTACCATGCATTATTTAACAGCCACGGGGTAGCTTGAGTTCTTCTGCAGCTTAGATATAGGGATATTGAAACATTTGGTATGGTTTTTACTTAAATCACCTTTTCCATTGGTGCCAAAGATATCCCTGATACATCGATATGAACTGACTCCACTTGAGGAGAATCTGATGAGACTGCTTCTGTATGGAATGCATTTGCCAAGTCCTAATCACTTTCTGGTTCAATAATTTGCTACAAAAAGAAATGGCACTTCAAAAATCAATGAGAAAAACTTCAAAGATGGGCCCATTATAATTCCTCATAGAAAAGTTTTCGTTTTGCAATAGTTGGATGTGCCGTCAAAAAGACTCTCTACCTCTTCAAGACAAAATATGAACAAATACGATGTTACTGGGTCTTCATGTAACTCATAACGCTAAATTTTCTTCCAGTTTTTAGTAAGCATGTATATTTCTATATGGTGTTGTATTCAAGCTATTTGGATAAACATTCTCAGCCTATTCAGCACATGGTAAACAGAAAACTCGAGCTAAAGGTGGCACTAACAAGGACAACATCTTCCATCACTGCCTATACAGAAGCAAATAAATCAGACATGAGCAGAGACACAGAATAAAAAAAAATCAAGTGCCATGATTACACCTTGTGAGGCGTCGTAAGAAAAAGGCACTCAAAAAATTACATGTAATTGTTTTCAGCAATGAGTGGAGCAGCGTCCACTGGCCCTAATCAAGATGCTGAAGATTTGCTGTGTTTATCTAAATCACTGAGATTATTGTGCCGCTACCCGCCATGATCACGAGCGGAAAATGTGGAAGAGCTGGAGGGAGCAGTAAATTGTTCGTTCATGAGAAAAAACACATCAGGACAAACATCCATGTGATGGCCACTCCTTCTCTGACAAGGTAACAGCTTAGCCATGATTCAAGTTCATTTATTGGATGTTGTCTTGACCTCCCAGGGTCCTCTTCTAATATGCAAAAAAAAAAAAAACATTACATTGAGAACAGAAAGAAATAATATTGACACAGACCAGCAATCAGTGTGCAATAATAGTTTGTTGACATACCAATAATTAGATAATTATAATTATTCAAGGTACGTAATGATGCTTTTTACAGTAGCCCTCTACATTTTGTAATACACTTCACAGCCAGATGTTATGGGCCCTTTAAATATTGAACTATGAAGGTGGTGGTGGGTACATTGATTATTTTTCGTTGAATTCCCTGCTCTAGCCATTAGTAATAACATAGCTCAAGTAAACAACTGCTTTTCACTTCACAGCCCGTGACCAAGGCCAAATGCAGCATAGGCCACAAGGACAGCAAACACATCACTCCTGAACATGCAGGATATATATTTAATTACTAATAATGGCAGTGCAGTGTGTCTTCTATTAAAGATTCAAGATGTCACGATTCAGGCTTGGACAAAACACGGGGGGTGCAAAAGATATACAAAGACACAATAATTCTAATAATAATTCTAATAAAAATACATTTTGGCAGATGGCAAGACAAATCAATTTTCATGGTTGAGAGAATTGCTAGAGATCATTACTAAATTGAAGTCTTTCGCTGTGTCAGATTATTTGTCCAGGATTAATTAATTTATCTTTTGATTTCCATTAGTAGCAACTTCTGGCTGAAGGCAGGTATAGACCTCTTAGCTTAAACCTATAATTTATCAAATGTCTTCCACTAAATTGAGGTGTTTAGTGTGATTGCTTTTACAGAATAAGAATAATGGTAGACATGTATGTCATTCTGAATGGTACTATTGACCATAAAACAGCAGATGAATAAGGCTCTTCTATTACCTCCCACTTATTTTCCATTAGGACCAAACTCACCTCCATGGCTTTAGCGAGACTTCAGCACCTATTTGTCAAAGACCTCTTGGTTGGCAGGGAGTGAGCAGACATATGGAGAAGGACAATGGCTCGGCCCGGCTGCCATTTGGTGCCATAAAAATGTAATTACTTCAAACTTCCTCTAAAGTTAGGCGGCAAAGAGGGTTATTGAGGTAATGTATAAAAGAGCAGGGCTAATTGAAAGGAATGATGTGAACTAACCTATAGCGTGAACCAGCTCTGAGGATGGACATTTACATTGAATAAATGCTTTTAAACGTCACAGTTATTTACTTTTATGACATTGATGCTGTACTTTGACAGGACAGTTGGAAGGATTTTGAGCAGACCTAATTTAAAGTTACATTATGTACGTTTTAAAGAATATGTCCTTGGTCTAGAATGGAGGTCCAAGGTTACAAAGAACACAGTGAATTGGTAGTTGGTATACACATTGGTAGTGAACTTATATCTTAATAAACATTGTATATGGTCCAGAGTTATATGTGACACAGAACCTCTGTCCCAGAGCTCAGAGGATGCTCAGCATAGATCTGGTACTTTACCTTAAGCATTAGAAACTGGGCGATTTCACTCTGTCCCAGAGGATGATTGTAAATGTTGTCTATGTGACTTAAATGAAATTGAAAATGAATTGTACTTTTTGTGTTTCATGTTTCATTTAGCTCAGTTTATGTTAAAAGTTTGGCATCTTTGAAAGAGGACACTTTGTTTGATCAGGTGTAAGGTCTGCATCTGTGAATATGACTGTGTTTTATAGGCCCATGTGGAATGGGCTCCTTAGGTGTATGACACAAAAGAAAATAAACAACTACAACTGCTAAAGGTAGCTGTAAAATAAGCATGTATTTGTGTTGAGGAATGGATGCGGCAATTAAAGCCAAAAGCACAAAAAGTAAAGGTAAATCTTGTTTGTGGCTGGTTTTCCTCAGTTTGCTCAAAGTTCTCATAGCTGCCACTGTAAGTGCAGGGTATATTAAGACAACCAATGACATTTTTATAAAATTGCAACAGGAAACAAAAACAGTTACAGTAGTCAAGTGAAGATTTATTAATACTGAGTTTTTTGGGTTTTAAATATTATAGCCTAATGTAATATATGTATGTAAACATTGCTGAGAAACCAATCAGCATTATACCTTTGATCACTATCCTCAACACCTCAACACGACTGCTTAAGGCTCCTAAAGTTGCAGAATTTTGAGATTTTGGAACTTCGCAGTCTTAAAAGTAAGTGACTTAAGGAAGTGAAAAAGTCACTCCCCAAATGTTTCATGAGGTGAAGAGATATAAACGTAGTGACAGTTAATGAACCCATGGCCATTTTAAATGTGGCAAAAAATGTCAAATGAACCAATATTTTAGTGTGTTCTTTGTGTTACTCAGTTGGAGATGCACAACTTACGATGTTAGCTGGTGGTTCCCAACCTTAAAGCCCCTCCTACTCTGTGTCCAAAACTAGTCGACCCTCCATCAGCCCCAAACCTGCTACAGAAACGCATACAAATAATAAACCAATTATTGATGTACTATTGTTTATTGCACTTATTGCTTTACAACATAGAGACAGATGTCTAAGATTCATCAGCAGACAAAGCTCTGGGGACCCCTTAAATGTTTGGCACAATAAGCCAATTTATTAAAGAACCAATTTACTAAATAGCCAATGTACTAAATAAAAACAGCAGCTGGTATCAGAGGTTAAGATGCTTAGATTCTCTTTGTGCATGATGAAGATGGCCAGACTGAGCTACCAGACAGGAAGCCTACAGGAAGCCTATAGGAAGACTAGAGAGGACCTGTTTGGCGTTAATGAGTGGGAGAGAAGAGGGAGCTTAGAATATGGTTGAGAAGAATATGGAAGCAGTGGTGGCCCCTGAAGAGAGTATAGCTAAAAGAAGAACGATGTATTTTTGTCAGAGTTTACTTTAGGATTTTTTGTAATTCAAGTAGAAAATAAACATTTGTTTTGACAATGCATCATACCACAAAGAGCCCAGCATTTCTTATAGAGACTTTACCTTCAGCGTGGCTAGTAAATATGGGATCTACACGGCTGTCAGGATGTTTAAGCAGCGAGCGCAAGACAAACAACACGAATACAGCTGGTTCCTTTGGGGCTGCTGCATAACAATGACATAAATACACCTTTGTCTGGGACCTGGCATTACCACACTCTCTTCTGCCTCCTCTCTGCCTTTCAACTAACTCTCCTATACTATAGGGGGCATTTTAGTTCATACTTTGCTTCTACTTCCAAATCTTGTTTTCTGAGTAATTTATGGCTAGCATGTGCATGTACCATGTTGTGTTGGAATGTACTTTGACGTTCATTCAGTAGGTGTAAATAAGCACCTGCCTATACATTTACATGCAGTTATGTCGTAATGCATCAATGGAGGAGTAATACATTTTAAAGTGAGCTGATAACATAAACAGAAGACCTATGAATGAGGAAAAATCAATTTGAAGAGCAAGTGTTCCAGGTGGATTTGGGATCTTGTCTAATGTGCGTCCCAGATCGAGTTAACATGCATGGCTGTACGGACGGGTGTCCTTGTTTATGAAAATGAAAACCAGTCTTCCGTTGTAGATCAATACATATCCAGCACGTGTTTCCTCTCATGTCATTAGATAAGGCATAGCGCAAGGCATTATTCATGCACCAAGACATAGACATAGATCTATTGCTCACATCGTTCGTTTGCATAGCATCCCTGTTTACTGCAGCCTGTAAGAATAACTTACAGGTTGGTTCCTTATTAAAGCTATTTGTTAATATACTTTCAGATGACAGTGAAAGAAGAGAGGACGCACTGGAATACAGATAATACATGTATATGAAGTCAAAAATGAGATACATGTCCTACAAGACAGCGCTGCATCAAATGGAGCTACACTATTCATTCTTATAAACAATTAGGCCCATGCTAGCAAGGTGTATATTGGCGAAACGGCCCCATATGTCTGCTCCAAATGCTATGGCACCAACTGAAGCACATTAATTGAGCCATTAATCCTGATGAACATAAACAAAATCGCATGAATTTTGGCACAGCTAGTGTATATTTAATGTACATATGCAAATTACCAAGGTTGAATAAAGAATGCCTCTATAGCGCCCCCATGTCTTTTAACCCCTATGGGACTCTGGACCCTTAATTTGTGCCCAACATAAAATATTATTATCGCCCCACCCTACAACAAACAGGAAGTCAGCCATTTTGGAATTAAATAGTGAAGTCAGGTATATTTGACAGCACATAATTTGCCCAATTAGGCTCAAACCTGAAACACCTAATTACCCCCCGGGCCTGGACATATCTGACCAATATGATGGCAGTTACCCCAATAGCACCCACTAAAGACTGAATGAAAAATGTAGTTTTAGGAAAATTTACAAAATCGGGTAAAAATATTCTTCACAAACATCCAGTCAAATCAAAGAGGTCAAACAGACCTTTCCCATGTTTGTCATGGTTTGGGGGCAGGGCCTCTTAATTGCCTAATAAATAATTTCTGTTTTCATGAGAAGTTATGCACAACGACAACATATCACAATCACTATGAAAGACGTTATTAATCCTCACAATAATAAATGGTACACAGATGTTCCATCAGTAACAGCACAAATCACAAGACTAGGTAACATTCAAGACAAGTGGTTCACCAACTGCACATTAGCCTATGTAAAGAATATTAGTTAAAATGGTGCATCAGACAGGATGATAAGGTATAAGTGGTGGATTACTGTGGCATAGTTGATATTTGCTCATGTTTGGTGTTAGTGTTTGCTCACTTCTGCGTGACACCCTTGACACCCTTATTGTTTACATTTTGCAGTGCATTAGGTGATATACACTGATAAAGCTAAGTTAGTTTTTTCTCATGAAAGCAGAAATTATTTAACTCAGAAACAGAAAATAACAGCAGTATAATTTTAGTCCCAAAAGTTAAAATATCAGTAGAAAAGATGTGTGTATTATATTCCATGTAGAGAAAGCTGTATTAACAGTAACAATTATTTTGGCAGTCAAAAGCTAAAAAAATCGACGAGTCAAAGTCAAGAGCTAAATGTAATGTCTCAATTGTATTTAAAATGTCACTTATGTCCTCCTAGTTCTAATCCAATCCCATAATGCAAACATTAATTAAAGTCTTCTATATCATAATGTTACAGATTAATCTAGCAGCGAACAAACCAATAAGCTATGTAAATATTAACTGTGAGATGAGGTTTTCTTTGGCAGTAACTGTGAAACTGTACATTTCAAAAAGATGTCTTGCACCACATACAAATAGCAAGACGTTTGTACATTTGGTCCTCATCCTGGTGCTAAAAGCTCCCACCCCTGCTGGGGACAGTAAAGGGGTCTCCAGACACACACCACACCCCAGACTAAAAGCATGCTTTGGATGGGTCCGTCATCTCTCATCTGTGCAGCCAAGAGCCCACAAACCCCTATCCCTTCTACCGCCCCTCCAAATCAGCCCACCTACGTGCACACAACAGAGTGCCAGTGTGTGCTTGTCCGGGCAGCTTGTCACATCTGTATTAATGTGCGTGTGTGGGGGAGAGCACAGGGCCCAGTCAGCTGTGCTCTCATCATATTACCAAGCTGGTTGCAGCGCAGCAAATAATTCATGGCCCAGCTCACTGAGTACTGGAGACAAGCAGCACAAGCTTGTTCTGGAGGCCAGCCGAAAGTGATCCCAAGTGATAGTGAGCCCATTTTTATTCCCACAGTGTAATATACAGAGCTATGGTCTGGACTTTACTTACGGATGTGGCAGGTGACAGTAGCATTAGAGCAGCCATTCCCAAAGTCAAGAGTGCTGCGGCCCCCTTAAATATTAAAAAATAGTCCATGGCCCCTCAAATCTGAAATCTATATGTCCATTGAAAATATTGGAAACAGCACTCTCTAGCAACTGCAAACAGCTTGAAATGATATGTGATTAAATATGATATAACTGTCTACATATTTGTTACTTAGTTCAAACTAATTTAGGGATTGGGGCCCCTCTACAGGACCTAGAGGGCCCTGGAACCTAGTTTGGGAATCACTGCATTCGAGTGTTAACTGTACATTGCTATGTTTGGGGGAACGTGACCTCAGTTGATCAAATGCAACGGTCCTTTCAGCGAAGTTTGTCCGTGCAAAATTTCAAACCTACCTTTTACTGACTTAATTCCATAAAAAGTATTAGTCTTCTGGCACTTATTTCCATATTGCTTTGGACAACTTAAGACTTATGCAGGGTAGCTTGGACAGTACACTTTAAAGGTATCTTGAATCTTGTCTCTTGCCAATTACTGCCAATTAGAACACTATTAATTTGGCATATCGAGAAAGAAAAAAATATAATATTCACAAACCTTGGACTCTGTGGGGCCTAAAAACAATCAACCAAATATAGACTAGACTACCTCTTGCGTCTATGAAGTGTGAGACAAGGGGCAGGAGAAAGGAATAAAACTAGAATAAACAAAATGGGTCCTAATAGTTACACTAATGGTACAGTTGTGATTGGGGCGACTCGGAAGTAGTATTGAGTTCAATGAATGCCTTATTGTTGAGTGTGGCAAAGGCAGATTATAGTTTTTGAATTGTTGCAAACATAATGGAAATTAAGTTGAAGGGCTGACACAGAAACAGACAGCTTCATTCACTCACACATTAGGGGTATATAGAGAAAGAAATTACCTTTTCAGAGTAGTGAGAACTCGCAAAATTACAGGATATGCAGACTCTACTCAGCCCGGTGGTCTTAGAGTTAATCCCTCCACACTAAACAATGGCTCAGATTGTTGGGATTCTCATTATGCTTTCTATGATTCAATTTTCAGCTTCTAATAAAATGTATTCACTGACTTGAAAAGGTTCTGTGCTTACATGGCAACAATTGCTTTGACTTTTTGACTTGTTTTTTTATTTGAGTAAATATTTCCTAGAAAAGTCAAATAATGTAATGTGTGATATGTTTGAGAACTTAGCTAATATTCTAGTACACTGTATCAAAATACTGTATTGTATCTTTTAATATTTTGCTTAAGTGAATTGGTCTGGGTGTTCTTTTTAAACAAATAATATCACACAACAAACTACACAACAAATATTCTTATAAAATGCTGAATATTGTATTTTGCCTTCTCACTACAGTAGGGTGTGTTCAGGTTAACCCAGTATATACCAATTAATGACAACCATGCTCATTAAAATGAATGTCCTAATGGCTCAACGTGCAAATGCACTTTTGAATCTGCTGCATGTCCTAATCCTGGCTCTTTCTATAATAATAATAAGACTCTCTTCCAGCTCAATAGTCTTTGCTTAATGTGGTGAACCGCACAGTGAAGCCAATTAGAGCAAGCCATGCAAAAAGACTTTGGAGATTGGGAATAAAACCACTGAGTAAATATTGGTAATGACCATTAAGTTAATAATGCTCTTGTCTGAAAATCCCATGCAAACATTGAAAAGATCAAATATGGAAGATATATTATACAGTATATCATCTATTGTGCCATTCAATCAAAGCATTCTTTGGAGATCTGATATGATTTGTCAGCAGAGTGAGTTGAAAGCCTGAAGCTACAGTTTAGAAGACTGTGAAGAATGCCTAACTGTTCATTGCTGAGTGGATGACTCATTTAAATATGTAATGCATATTTGATAGTGGAAAAAGGCTGCAGATCATCGTAATAAATACAGCTCAGCACAGGCATGTACTGTATATATTAAGGTTGGGCACTAACTGGCATGAAAGGAAAATTCATCTGTAAATAGTGTAGGGGAAAACTGTGTGGATGCATGAAAAAAGTCATTTTAAATTGGCCCCTTTCACTTTTCTATAAATCTTCTTTTAGGATTATATTAAATATTAAATAGCAGTCTCAAATTAATACTTTGTTCCCACAAAATACTACTTTGTTCCAAAGTAATAACTAAATATTTCCCTCAAATTAGATATATTGTTCCCACAAATCAGTTAAATTGTTCGAACAAAATAAATTATCAAAGAAATCGGGAATTGAGCCAGTGCACATTAACAACTGCTAGTTCCTGTGACACCCCTTCCCCCAGAGAGGTGAGATATCTACAATGTCCATCACACAGTGGGTTCAATGGCACCCAACCCCAAACCAATCCCATCATTGTCAAAAAGGTAAAAATTACATTTACAAAGAATAATAAATATATATAGTAATTGAATATTTCACTTCAAGGCCTGACATTTCAAGTGGTTCTTGAAATGTTGGGCCTTGAAGTGAAAAAGTTCAAGAACCCCTGATTTAGTTGACTTGTGGGTCTTAAAGAAAGTGTTCGTGTAGTCCGCCTTTGTGTCCTTGTGTTACCCAACACAAAGAAAACATTTTTTTACATGTCCTCTAACTATAGTTTATGAGTGCTCCCCTGTGGCCAAACTGGACACTCATTTCGTCCCCTTAGAATTATAAGGTTGTATCTGACATTTTTATTGTAGTTAGGTGTTTCAGGTTTGAGCCTTATCGGGCAAAGTATGTGCAAGTCAGAGGCTGTGAAATATTCCTGACTTCACTATTTCAATCCAAAATGGCCGACTTTCTGTTTGTTGTAGGGTGGGGCCATAATAATATTTTATGTTGGGTACACTGTGGAGAATCATTGTACCAAGTTTCATTGCTCTCTGCTAAAGTAGGTGTGCCCAGAGTCCCATAGGGGTCATAAACATGGGGGCGCTATAGAGGCTTTCTTTATTTGACCTCTGTAATTTTCCTATGTACAATAAATATACAATTGCCCAGATCACTGTGCCAAAATTCATGCAATTTCGTTTATGTTCAGTAGGATTAATGGCTCAATAAAAATGTGTCAGGGCATTAATCCGGTCCCGGACCAACGTGATTCCATTAAATTGGGGTTTCACCAATATAATGAGTGGGTGGCACTAATAAGTCTTCAGAGGACATGTAAAATGCTTTCAATAAGGTGCGTGACTGACCCACTGTTGTTTTGAATATATGTGAACATGTGTCATTCATGTTGGCTTACAACACAATATAAAGGTGGACTAGAAGACAAGACCACTTTGTAGGAGTTCTTTAAGACCCACAAGTGCTCAGGTCAGCAGCTAAAATGTAAACAAACGAG
The DNA here is from genome assembly GCA_036025475.1 of Philypnodon macrostomus. Taxonomy (NCBI): domain Eukaryota; kingdom Metazoa; phylum Chordata; class Actinopteri; order Gobiiformes; family Eleotridae; genus Philypnodon; species Philypnodon macrostomus. Next base: position 8,360 of record JAVQKC010020058.1, on the reverse strand, counting down.
TCAACTAGATAGACCTAGACTTGACACAACATACTAAACGTAAACTTGTAAACTTTCCTATATTTAACAATGACAATGAATAGAAAACACGTGATAGAAATATAGTATTTGGCCACACTGCCATTGCCTCTTACTTCGAGGCATGTAAACCATTAGCTGCTCTAAATAACCCACTGTGCTAATGCTAACTGTTAGGCTAGTTTCTTCAGTAACAGAAATTAAGTCCCAGCCTACCTTTATGAAGCAACCGCCTCCAAACCAAACTTGAAACATAAACAACTTTAGTCGTCTGTAAAATAGCTGAAAAAGCAAAACTAGCGTGGGAGTCGGGTGCCACAAATTAATATTTTTCCGCACCTGTCATCTTAGGGTCTCCGTATAGTTGTAATATCAGCCTTCATCTCTCTATTCACTATGCCTCATGTCCATATATTTTTTAAATGACATTGTATTTGTTATGTGCAGTTAATATCTGGTTAAACTGTGAAAGAGGCCGTATTTTTACAGAATATATTCAAAATAATTTATTACTATTATATAAGAGCTATGTCTTCTGTAGAGCCAAGGCTATAGTTGTTAAATATAGTATAAAAAACAGGTGTGTTGATTTAGATTTTAAAATCCCTTTGGTCACTTTCCTCTTCTGTAAGCTGCAACAAAAATAGTGGTTTATTGATTTTTTTTGTTCTAACTCTAAGTATAAATTTAAAAGTGATGTTTATCCCTGCCTCTTGTGCCAGTGTTTTGATGATCATTTGAAGAAGTAGTAAAGCTAATTAGCTCATGAAAAACAAGGACAACTCGACAAAAGCAAAAATCATCTAACCTGTTTTTGATTTAAGAGTATTAATATCAGGGACTGTGCATTTTTGGTTTTAAAATATCTATTTATGTTTTTAATAACTATGTTACTTTGCTAACCCTTTTCTTGCTGCTGTTTTGTAAGCACAGCAAAAATTAAGTAAATAGCCTTGTAATTTGTCAATCATCTTTTATAACCTCAATTTTAAAATGGAGGTCATACTTCTCCTTCTTCAACTTCTTGGAAGCCGCTAACCGCTCTGCTGTAGCAAAGTCCTCTTACTAAAAGGATTGAATGGTCTTTAGTCTGTAAAGAGACAAGAGGCCAAGAACGAAGATTAGACATATACTGACACATCCTTCTTAGAAACCCGGAACAAATGCCACGAAAACTCGAAAAAAGTGACTAATACGACCCATTGTCAAGAGCACACTGTAGCGGCTAATCCAGGCACTTTCCATCTTTGAGTGGAAGAGGTGCTGGAGGAGGGGAGTAAGAGGGAATACATTCTACACTATTGACCAATCACACCGGCTCCTCCCAACCATTATCTTGACTGACATATAGGTCAAGAGTACAGACATGTCATATTAGATAAAGAAGAATGTTCCATATAACTAAACCTTAGGAAGAATTACACTATGTGATCAAATGTATGTGTGAATGAAATAATATAGACGTAGAGTAATCAGGGAACTATTGAAAGTACATTGCATTATCAATAGTTCTTATATAAAACACAAATCTGTGAACAGGAAGGTTCTAATGACTAGACACTTAGGACTACTGAAAGTTGTAATAACAAAAAATGAAAATGATACAGTCAATGACTGATTTCACAATGCACACGCTTAAGTGACTGTCTATGTCTTGGCTGCTGGAAGGAATTGTTTTTTTTTTGTTATTTTTAAAAGAGAGAGAAATCTTTATTATAGCTTTTTTTCGCTGGAATTGTATGTAGACAAACGCATTACCCTCCAGTATACTATTGTATACACTATAGTTATTTACATGCTCTAAAAGGGCGTCTGAATGCAAACTGCTAGTTCAATATAGCTAAAAAAAGTACGCAGAAAACTAATTAATTAATATTTTCTGACAACTAATTAATGGGTTGAGCTGGTTATTTGTGTAAATGTATGTGTATTGTATGATATTTGGTAAAGCTTTGAGACAAAGCAACATAGCTGATTCAATAAATTTTTTTATAAAATAAAAAGTTTCCTTGATGTCTTGAGAATGCACTCTTTGAAGCAACTTTGTTGCTTCACGATGCAGTATAATAGCTCCCAAAAGAGAACAGTTAAAATAATTGTGCAAATTGCATGTTTACATGTTCTATTGCCACGATCACGAATACCATTATATCAGATGGTTCGCCGCAAGAGAGATTTTGGAAAAATACCACTTATTTTCACCACATTTGTCTAAGCAACAATTGTGTGGCTTTGGCTAATATTGTGCTGCAAATTACAACAGGGAAATGGTTGAGTTAACGGATTTGCTCTGTCCACAGTGAGCAGGCTTTGTTTAAATTTTTATGCTGTGAAATTGAATTTTAGTTCATTAGACGGCAGCAAACAACAAGTAGCAATCAATTATGTATGACTGGGGAGACATTTACATTCATCGGTCAAGGTATATTAAGAATATCTGGAATGTTTAATCATAAATCATATAATAAGGTGAATGTATATTAAGAATATCTGGAATGTTTAATCATAAATCATATAATAAGGTGAATTGGAGTACATTTTACCTCTTTTCTCATTGAAAATCCTTATGCATTAGATTTTGTTGACTACACCGGGGATTTACAACTGCCTGATGGGACACATGTAACAATATGGCGTGAATAAATCCGGCCAATTCTCTACAGAGATTATTAGGCTTATAACGGATAAAACTAGGGGTTTGGATCTTGGAGCGCTTCAGGCAATTATGAAGAAATGTGTGAAAATGAGAGCAGCCTGAAATCTTGGCTCCTTCTCTGTCGGGACACTTGTCAAGTCAATCTGCAGCACAGGTTTTAGGGGTCTGGGGTCGGAATGAGGCCAATTCTGGACTGGTTCAAATGTTGCGGTTGTAAAGCTTCATATAGATAAATTAAATAAAAGAAAAATGTGTAAAACATGGTTTTGAGTGCACCAATGTTGTATGATAAATGTAACAGAGATGGATATGGCAAAATTTAAATGCTGATGTTATCTTTGTTCAGGATGAACAGGAGATGTGAAATGAGTAAATCAGAGAATGGGAGGATTCACTGTGTTAACCCTAGAAAAGATACAGCCCAAATGAGACAATACAAAAGGTAGTCTTCACTGATAGTCATACATCATTCTCAAAAATAAACAACAGAACAAACTTTTTTCTACAATCAGGAAAACACTTATATGGAAAAGTCTTTTTAGACATTTTAGGCACACTGTAAAACCATATTCAGTGCTGACATGTGGCAAAGTGCTGATGCTAAAACCTAAAGATAATACACCAAGCATCCCACTAAGTTCTGATGACAGCACAGAAATATGCTATTCATAGTTGCATAAAAAAGTAACATATATCATTACCATATTGCAAGCATCTGTTCTCTAAGAAGTGTGTGTCAATTCAGGTCAGTTAAAATGTTAAAATATTCAAATAATAAAAACTCATCTATCACATTAGACAGGTGCTTTGTGGGAGTTTTAATTCACTATTAATGCAGATATCTCAAAAAGCTAAAAGGATGTGGATTGTTTGCTTATTGTTTGCTTAAGAAGAAATCTTTCCATTGCTATGCAAGTGTGGAATCGCCTTAAGGCAGAGTCTAAACTACTGCTTAGAATCAGAAAACAAGGCTTTTGATTAAATGCACAAATGAGTAGTCTTCTCTCCTCATTAACTTTATAATGTATTGTCTATCAGCCTTCACAGCCTGGTTTATTCCACTTTACAACTCAAAGAACCATCCATTTTGCTGCTTCTCTGTAGAGCTGCGGCACATCTCCTCTGCTGACAGTTTCAAATAGAATGAAATATTTATAATGTGCCGCCTATAGGAAAAACAGTGGTGATTGACAGGTCTCCGGCGCTCTTCGGGTTCAGAGGTTGGGTTGCTCGGTTATTAAGGCACAGGTAGGTAGCGTACGGGCCAGAGTGGTGGTGCCTGCAGCGAAAATACACTCCTCCCAAAGCAGCCGTGTTCGCACTGTGACTCACTCCCAATTAAAATGCACTGTAGTGAACTCCACAGTGGAAAATATACAGACAGGCCCTGACGGGGTTAATGAGCAAATGACGGAGGTTAACCCATAGCAAAAGTAAAACGATTTCTGTATCTTTTGTGACATGAACTTACAAGCTCCTGCTCTTAAATGTTGACCTATTTAAAATATCCTTTCCAATTTTGCACATAGAGAAAAACAAAACCTAACATTTTTCAAAAACATGTTCTGTCCATCCACTGTCCTCAGCTGAAAGTATGGTGCTTGTTGCTATAGACACCTACATTTGTATCATCTTATTTTCTTTACAATTCATCCTGCTATTGAGAAAATGTTGTATAGAAAATCTTCACTTCATGGGCACTTTTAGCCTATGCTCTAAGTTGTTCTATTGCACAAGTTAAAAAAAAAAACACGTCCCTTTTCCTGTTTGCTTGGTCGAAATATATAAATTCATGCGAGTGCTGATGCAATTTATCAACAGTGTGTTGCAGCCAAAGGCTATATAACTTTATTCGTTTATAAGTCCAGCTCAAACTTTTATATGTATTACACCATAGAGCTGTTTAAGCCACACAGAGAAAATACATGGCTGTTTTCTTGTGTATTCTGGCTTTGTTCATCTCATAAAGAAAAGCAGTTTTGAAGCCTTTTGACCACAGACACATTCACTGTTGCTCAAATCCTTTAAGCTCCATCAAGTTCTCCAGTCTGCTCTGTTCAACACCAAACAACCGACTGAAAAGATTACAGTCTTTTTAACTTAACTAAACTGAAACATTTAACACCTGTTACCTAACAAAGTAAATTTGGAAATACTGTCACAGATGTCAGTCAGTAGTTTGATTACATGCAAATATTTATTTTTGGGACTGTGAGAGTACTTTTTCTGCTAAAGCCATTTCAATTTGTCAGATCCACGAGATGACTGAAGAACATAATAAAACCATAATGTCACCACATATCCTCACCACAAATGTAGACGCTGTTCAAACCACAGGAAAAAGATGAGACCATGACAAGGCCAAATTTGATAGCAAACTAAACAATTACACCACACAATTCTTTACTGAGCCGCAGCGGTGGTGCAGTGGGTAGATGCTTGCCCTTCAACCGGAGGGTCGGTGGTTTGGGTCCGCCCGTGCACACGCTGTCAGGACCTACGGGAGGTACCATGGTGCAATGTGGATCGGGTGGCGGTCGAAGGCGGGATTTCCCTGCTTAGACTGCTGCCTCCGCGACCCGGTTTCAGACATGGATGGTGTTCTTTACTGACTGCAGTAGTTGTGGACAGTGGAAGACTTTCTGTGTCAATGGCACTCCACTGGATATACCTGATGATTCTACCAATGCACAAAGTCATGAAAAGGACAAAAGAATGACACTACAGTTGAAATGAGAGTGGACACCGGTGCCAAATGCATTATCCTCTCAGCAGAGACCATGGATCAAGTATGGAAATGTTAAACAGTTAAAGCACTGCAGGCCCACCAATCTTGTGGCATATGGTGGCAGCAAGATTGAGGCCCGTTTATATGGCTATGCATATTAAAAACCGACAAGGAAATGGAAACGGTGTTGCCATGTTGACGAAAGCCGTATTAGGAGCTCATTTTGTATTCATGAAAATGTGTTATTATCTAATCTGGGATTAGTTGACAATATACTTTATCCTTCTACACTATCAATGAGATTTTACTACCACTGCTTATTAGTGTTGTATTAGAAATGGGACTTGTGACACTCAGCAAAGAGGTTAACCAGGTCAGTAGCACCTCAACTGATGATTTAACTCAACAAAACTGAATATAGCGACCTGTTTTCAAATGAGTTAGGAAAGCTACCAGTTACATATTCAAAGACACTATGCACTATGCTCACCACCAACAAAAAATACAAACAAGAGATCAGAATATGCATCAGTCCAAAAGACTTCAACACTGCCCTGAAAAGACTACATTACCCAATGCGCATAGTAGATAATGTTGCATCACAAATGGCTAATGCTTCTGTATTTTCAGTTTTAGATGCTAAGAAGTCCTTTTGGCAGAGTTCCCTGGACCATAAATCTCCCCTGCTTACCACTTTTAGCTCCTGTTTTGGTTGTTACAGGTTCCTGCAGATGCCATGGAAGTTTTCCATGGACGCACCATGAAGCAAATCTTTGCTAGGTACCCCGTGCCATTATTGTGGATGACATACTCATCTGAGGTAAGGGCATTAAGAAACATTATGCTAACCTAAGAAAGCTGCTCAACCAAGCCTGGGAGGTAAAACTAAGACTCAACGCTCTCAAATGCAAGTTTAGACTGAACCAGGTCAGTTATGTTGGACATGTTTTCACTGCTCAAGGTTTAAAAGGAGACCCATCTAACTACAGTGAAATCGCAGCTTGGCTGCATGCCTGCAGGAAGGCAAGCCTATGCTTCATGTACCCTGACCGTCACTGAAAATAGATATACTCAAATTGAAAAAGAGCTATCAGCTGTTGTTTTTGAATGCTCAAAATTACATCACTACATTTATGGCAAACAAATAACTGTTGAGACTAACCACCAACCTCTTTTGACAATAATTTTAAAAAACATCCATGCATACACCAGCCGGATTGCAAAGAATTATGCTGAAGCTGCTACAAGAGTGGTAAACGTGCATTTAGCTGACACTTTATCAACAGCTCCAAGAAGCTCCACAACTGAACTTGCAGATTAAGTGGATAATTATGTGTTTATATGTCATCTGCTTGGAGGAATTATATACCATATATATAAAACGCTCCAACATTATCAAACATGAGTGGCCTAGCAGACTGCATGACCCTATTTTCCTTTCAGGGATAAACTCACTATTAAGGATGGTATTGTTATGAAGGACAGAAAACTGTTATTGCCCTCTCGTTACAAAAGACATATGTGAGCATACTCCACAGGGTACACCCAGGGGCGGACGCCACTAAATGCGGAGAGAGACATAGTGTTCTGGCCTATGATATTGACAAAGACACTGATGAGGAAGTAGAGGCATGCTCGGTGTGTAATAGCACTAAACCACATCAGCAAAAGGAGCCACTGCACTTGCACTTAGTTCCAGAGCTACCTTGGTCTACAGTAGCTACTGACATTTTTTAATGGCGCAACTAGCAGTACCTGGTATTTGTGACTCCAGTACGGACATATTACATACCATAGGCGCTCCTCCGGAAACCATTGAAGTCAGTGTAAGCATTCACACCAGCTGCTGTACGTGTCTAGAACCTGAGCTCCGGACAAAATAGGGAAGAATCTATATTTTCCGGATACCGCATACGCCTTCACATACACACACATCGTTCAGCGCTCGAGTGAGGGGAGGATTTTGCCCGGACAAAGTACTGCACGCGGACCGCAATGTGAATGGTAGTCCAGAGGAAGACCGTACCGCACCTGCTCCACACATACTGTCAGTGTGAATTAGGTGATATTCAGGCTGGTTTCTAGTAGACCTGTTTCGCAATGTAACATCTGCTACAGTCATTGGTAAACTGCAACGTCACATAGCTGTCCATTGTGCCTCATGGAGAAGTCTCACAAAGAGAAAAGTGAGGTCTTTCTCAACTTGAGAAACATTGTGACACAAAACTTGGATCTCCAGTGCAAGACAGACACTCACTACTTTGTCTCTGCTTGTACCTGATATGTGCAATCCTGAGAAAGTAAATGCTCAACTTCTCAACAAATGACTGACACAGAAGGTTTATTATGACAGGACAAGCCGACCTCTTCATCCACTGATGGACGGAGGGGTTCTCAGACTTCAAACATCAAAAGGGTATGACCGCACAGGAACCATCAAAGAGATATGCAACTAGCCTAGATAATACTTAATTCATTCAGAAGGATACACATACAGAAGAAACAGGAAACACATCTTACCTGTGGCTGAGCCTGCCCCAACTCAGAAAGGCACTCACCAACAGAAAGTGTCTTAGAGTCCAAGTTCCAACTGATTCATCCTTCTCCACAAAACACACTTGGTCAGTAAATCCAATTCTAAATACAGGATTAGGTCTTTTTGTTTGAGCTAATTCATTGTTTAAGCTCTGCAATGTGCATCTCAGTCAATATGCTTTTCATTTCTGATATATATGTCGTTTTTCTTTTCTTTTTTTCGCAAACTAGTGAGATTTATCAGAAGCAATTTGCAACAGTCAATAAATGTCATATATTGATACATCATTAGAATTGTATTGTTGTATTGTTGAATATTATGATCATCATTCATATTTATTGTTTTTATTATTATTATTATTATTATTATTATTATTATTATTATTATTATTATTATTATTTTGCAACATATATTTATATGTA
>JAVQKC010020031.1:0-22453 GCA_036025475.1 Philypnodon macrostomus | reverse complement strand
GCTCAATAAAAGTGCATCCAAACATTAATTTGTGAATTATTTAATTGTCATTAATCGAAGATGTACCAAACTCAATCCAGTTCTGCATCTTCATGATATGTACCTGTGTGCAACAGTTGAAAAATATCTAGCAAAGACTTTCTGACTTATTGAACATATGAATTAAAAAATACTGGGTGTCTGGGTGAGAGGAAATGGAGATGGGGACAATATTAACACCTACACCAAAGATGTAATGTTTTTTGTTTGTCCTTCTGTAAGGAGCTACATCTGGAACTGCACCGATTTGAGTGAGATTTTCAAGGCAGGCCAGAAATGACACAAAGAGCAGTTTATATTTTGGGAGTGACCTGTGGAAATGAGCTGCCTTGGCGGAGGTTTGCGCTAGTATTAAAGAATGTGACAATACTGGGCGCAGTAACAAACCATTACCTCTTTGATGTGAGGGTGTGAACAGTTTAAAACCACACGAGTTGGTAACAAAAACAAAAGCAATATTTATAGAAAATGCATTATAATCTGTTAATAACAACAACAAAAGGTCTATGTATGTATGTGTATTCAAATGCATACATAAAAACTGAATATTCTATATAACGTTACATGCAATACAAACCTTCAATCCCAAACTCACAAGTGTTTTTGTGGAGCCATTGTTGTTTCTACAGTCTATCCTTAGTTTCATCTTCTTCAGAATCACTTCTCCTGAAGCACAGGCTGATTTAACTATAAAAGCTCTATAATTGAACCCAGCAGGTATCCTTTATTCTGCTTTCATCTTCTGTATCTCTGACTGCTGACGCTGGCTCTGAAGAGTGTCTTTTATCTCTAAAACAGAAACACTGATGGGCACTGTTCCAGAGTTGAGCTCATTCAGACAAGCTCTTACATGTTGTAATGTGATATCATCAATGAGCCATGCATTAACAACACTAGTAACCTCAAAAACATTACCACACAAGATTTCTGCAACATAACTACACATATAACCCCTCATGTAAGGCATTGTTAACAGAAAGCAGTGTAGAATAATTGCTGTGTATTACCAGCACACGCATACAGAACAATGTTTTTCTGCTCTCTCTTTAGTTCAGTTTGCATGTATTAATGAATAATTGAGTTGTAAATGGTTCGGTTTGTTTGTTTTATTTTGCTTCCTCCTTTTTCACAATTAATGTTATTGTTTCCTTTTTGTCTATAGGAGATGAATCAAGCACCATTTCTGGACACACTTGAAGATCACCAGCCAAAATGAGCACCCCCCCATTCACATAACATTTGCCCAAAGCTTTTACAATCCTTAAGATCGGGAATTTTTACATTAGCTTATGTATCACAATACTTTTTAGTTACTGTTAACTAGAAGAAATGTCTTCAACTTTAAAGGTGTCTGCAAATAAATAGCAGTTGATAATATTTTCAATGGCAATGCCTTAATTCATTAATCAATCGTTAACATTTGACATAACAAGTAATATAAATTCAATTTCACATTAATAAAATACTCAGTAAGTTGAGGAGACAGGTGACGAGGTCAAGTGTTGCATAGTAAATGTAAAATACCGAGTGCAGTGACATCTAGAGGCAAAGCTGAAGACTGCAACTGAAATAGTTGAATCAGGTCTCTGTTAACTGCAAATACCCTCATTCACTTTGAATTTGAGTCTATTTTATGAGGATTATTCACCTTTTGTTGTTGTTGTTGTTGTTGTTGTTGTATGGGCTGCATGTGTCAACATCAGAGATAACAACAGACTGCAGTTGGTCATGAAGATAAGTGAAGACAGTGAGGATGAACTGAACTGAATACACAGGAAACTAGATGTTTTCAATAGATATGAACTTGAGTTTGAGTTGCTTCATAACCTAGAAATCTTCCTGCTGTAAAAGGCCTGCAGAAAGAGGTGGACCGGTAACTCCACAACTGTATCTGACAAGCATTTAACAGAATACTGCAGCTTGCCAAATGTCTTACAGGCTTTTGAAACAATTGCATTTATGTAGGAATGACAGATTACCATAGAAACATAAATAAACAAATAAATATATCCCAAAACACGTCTAAAGTAAAAGTCAGAATGTGACAGATGATAGATTATTATATGACTGAGCACACTCAGTTGGCAGTACTATGCTGCCGTTCAGAAGAGAATATGGTAGTTGAAATGCATTTTTACTGGAGGCATACATCCAATTAAACTGTATCATGTTTTTACAAGATACTATTATGTTTTAACAAGATAACATCACGTTTTAACATGATTGGAAATCAATTTACATGATACTCATTTATCACGAAATACATGATTCTAAACATATGTTGTTATAATGTGATACTAAACATATGTTGTTATAACGTGATATTAAACATATGTTGTTATAACGTGATACTAAACATATGTTGTTATAATGTGATATTAAACATATGTTGTTATAACATGATATTACACATATGTTGTTATAACGTGATACTAAACATAATATGTGCATCATGATAAAATGTGATGATGCAATATCTTGTAATTTCATGATAAATTAGTATCAAGTAAAAATGTTATTATTTCTTATCTTGTTATAATATGATACTTCACGATAGTATCATGTAAAAATGTCATAGTATTTTGTTAAAACTGTTTAAATGAATTCACAGTCTTAAAAAAAAACTAGATCAGTATGACTAAACTATATGTGTTAATAGAGCCTGCATGTTAAACCATTTAGTTTATATGCAATTATCTGCACCATTATTATTATTAGATCAAATAACAAAACGTGACATTTTTTGCCATTGCTCCTGTTTCCACTGGTATTTGAATCCATATAAAATACAAAGTAGCAACCACAAGATGGCGATGTTTACCAGGATATAACCCTGTGTTTTCGCTGCATTAGTAAAACCACTGGACACGTTATCAAGTATTGTCTGTGGAGCTGAGAGGCTTTAACCGGTTATTAACTAAAGTGCTGATGTATATAATGTGGAAAAGCTCATGAGCAAGGCATTAACCCTTACACATTTAAGAGGCTTGCGTATACAGCCATGCTGCTAAATGTAAATTATAGTCATTGATTTCCTGTTGCCATGTGTGTGTTTTTTGGCATAATCTGTATCTGTCCCCATAGTGAACTCATCTTTCACAGAATAATGTTACACTATGTCCATGTGACCCTACAGGCTTTATTCTACGGGTTAACCTTAAATGGACTAGACTGAACAGACACATTGATGAGTTCTAGATAAACCCATATGTTCTGATGGGTTAGATGAGGTTATACAATATAATACACAACAATATGAATATTTTAGGACGGTGGTTATCGGATAGTAGTGAGCATGCCATTGCTGATAGCCTGGTATGCCCTTCAATAGTATGTAGTCTCAAGGGTTTTAGTTTTTAGATTCAATCAAAAGTGGAGATATGTGATAGAGTGTTTATGCTTGTATTTCATTGTATATAATGTATGCATGCAGACATTCATTTGGCTTTTACTTACAATGTATTATTTTATCAGGGACATTTTATTTGAACCTGTTTTTATATAGGGACACGTTATTCTGTTTTCTATACTTTTTATTATAATCTGGTCACTGGGGACATTTTCTTTGTATATAATCTGGTTTAATTTTATTTATATTTTATTAATTCATTTTTTATTTTCTTGAATGTTTTTTAGTCTACACTGTTTTATTATTTTGATGTATTTTATTATTTTTATTCCTCCAGTGTTCCTCAGACAGCACTGATAGTGCAGTTGTATAGGTCATGGCAGAGCCATTGAAAAGCAGAACTCTATTGGCGACAATGGGACAGTTTTCAAACAGAAACATATTCTCTCAATAGCTCTCTTATGTCTATGGCTCTGGGCCATGGCTGCGGGGGGTGCTGTCCGTGGTACTGGTCCATTGGGTGGTGTGTCTGCTCATGGTGGTGTGCCTGTGTCAGTGTTCTGGTGGCTGTGGTCTGGTCAACTCCTGGGGCAGATTGTTCATATGTGCTCAGTGCGTGTGGTGATGTGGTGTGTGTGTGTGTGTGTGTGTGTGCATGCGTGTGTGTGTGTGTGTGGTGATGGGGTGGTTGAGTGTGTGTGGTGTTGGTGATGGGGTGTGTGTGTGTGTGTGCAGTGTTGGTGATGGGGTGTGTGTGTGTGCAGTGTTGGTGATGGAGTGTTTATGTGTGCAGTGTTGGTGATGGGGTGTGTGTGTGTGCAGTGTTGGTGATGGGGTGTGGGGTATAAGGGTGTTGCATTTTAAATGTATGAAAAGCACTTAATGAATGCAGTTTTGATTGCTTGATTGATGATGTTGAACTTCTGGGTGTAGTATAGAGAATTGTACCTGCATGCACCAGCGTTTTTGTATTATTATATGGCGAAACGACGATTATTATTATTATTGAATCACATTGGTCTGCGTCTGCAGATTGTATGTGTGAACACAATAACTCAAATATCATGAAGATGCAGAACTGGATTGAGTTTGGCACATCTACGAATAATGACAATTAAATAATTCACTAATTAATATTTTGATGCACTTTTTTTGAGCCAATAATCCTGCTGAACATAAACAAAATCGCATGAATTTTGGCACATTGATCCGGGCAATGTGACCCTGGACACACTTACTTTGGCAGAGAGCAATGAAACTTGGTACAGTGATTCTCCACAGTGTACCCAACATAAAATATTATTATGACTCCACCCTACAAGCCGATTATGCTCAAACCTGAAACACCTAATTACCCCCTGGCCCTGAACACATCTGACTAATATGATGTATAGACTGAAAGAAGAATGTAGTTTTAGGGAAATTAACAAAATTTGGTAAAAAACATCCTTCACAAGCATCAAAAAAGTAAAATAGACCCTTCCCATGTTTGTCATGGTTTGGGGTCAAGTCCTCTTAATTGCTCGTTAACAATATTAAAACCCTTAGAAATCACACAATTTCTGATTAAGTTGCCCGTTGGGGCCATAGCAGTTGTGGCAGACGTATGTAGTTCATTCATACACTTGAACAGGGAATGATGTACCCGGCTTGCATCAAAAATGTACCCAACCCATAGTTGCTGAATGAATTGCTTACAGGTCAGGACAAAGGAGGTACTAGGGATATTAGAAAAGAAATGGCTAAAAAATCATTTATAGAAGAAAGGTGAGATATTTTTCAATGTGTGGCTAAACCAGGATTTAACCAGGATTCAACCAGGAGTTTAAATCTTTGACCAAATAAAGGTCATAACCAAGGTCGAACAAAGACTAAACCTTTTTTAAACATCTTTTTGGAAATACAGGATTTCAACCAAATTAAAATGCACATCTGACAGTACATTCAGTTACTTCTCTTTTGCCGAGTACTTTTTACTTAAGTTAACTTAAATTGTCTGCTCAACCCACCTCTCCATACACACCTAAATTCCTACGTTAATTCTCCTCTTTCTTCCCTCTCTTCACAGAAACCATCTTGAAGACATCCGTAAGTGCTTTGCGGACCCCTCCCACAGCCAGGCCTTTGATAACGTCACCCACGGCTTGGGTTTGGGCATGTTAGACGTGGTTTTAGACATGATCTCCTCCATCATCCAATACCAGGTCCGCATCCTCTCTGGGTCTGCCGCTTCTGATGCCACCTCAGACCACACCACCAACTTTGCCACGCCACGCAGGGTACGCAGGCGCCACCGGAAATTCACCAACGAGACCACAGTGAGGGACTCGATTCTGGGCTTGAAAGAAGCAAGGGCCAAAGGGAAGAGTCGGGGGAGAGGAAGGAAGAAGGCGAAACAAGATAGCGGACATGCTGAGAGTCTAGGAGATTGTAGTAAAGTAGTGGACCAGAATATGGGGAGTGATGTGCTGACGCTGGTGTCTGTGGGATATGAGGCAGTGTCTCATGAAGTCAACACAACTGAGACAGTCACTGTGTGAGACCAAGACAATGGAATTGAAGAATTGTGTAACTAAAGGGTTAAATTTAAGGGGATTGTTCAAGTTGAACTATGATGGCATATGTGAGCGGGAAAATGTGAATGTGTGACTGATTCATGGTGTTTGTCCTGACACTACGTTTTACCCTTCCTAAGGTCCATAGTAGCTGGTATAGGCGAAGCAGAAGTTTCAATGAAATAGAATCATGTTTTTCCAAAGGACATATAGTAAGTACATTCCTTGATTTAGCTGGGATGATGATGATGATGATGATGAAGATTGATGAGGATTGGCGTGTAGACTTGTACTGCTTGTACAAGCAATGACTGTAAACTACTAGGCCTGAATAATGAGTTTTTGTACATTTAACTTTATTTACTAATACTAAAACCAACTTCAATAATTGGTGTGTTTTCTGGGCATTTGCAAACATCCCAAATTTGGTCAATTTTGGGTCAGGTCTAAATTTAAATTTAAAGGGTACACACAAATGAATGCACACGAGTGTATTTTATTTTACTGTTTTAATGCATTTTCTAGAATTTCCCCAAACATTAGTTTTAACAAAATGTTTTTGCAAAATAAATTTACTTTAACTAATTATGACGACAGTGAAGGTTGTCATTCATCCAGGTAGAGGTCATTCTGAAAGTTGAAAAAGGGCATCTGGACAAGGTTTTGATTGTTGAAAAGCTTTCCAGATGCCCTTTTTCAACTTTCAGAATTCAAGTGATTATATACAATACACACTTGCACTATTGCACTGCATGTTTTAGAAGTTATAGTTATCCTTGTTAGCTGTTCTCCCGTTTGCATTTAACCCACACTTGTTGCTCTTGTCTGTTTTTCCTCTTAGCCATATGGGGAGTTAATGCACTGTCAGACTGACACTAATTCCTCCTCCTCTAAACACTGAAGGGAGGGAGGCTAGAAAAGGTTTAGCAGAGATTTAGCATTAGCCACCTGGACACCGACTTTACAAACACACCCGGGGCTAATGCTAACATGCTACAAAAACAAATGCTAGCTGAAAACATTAGGTTTTAGCATGATAATTCTTGACCAATGCAGAGCAGTGTGTGGCTTGAAGATGTGAACCTGACAACGTTCCTGCATCAAATCAGAAAACAGAGCAAAAGGATGGGACCAAAGACGAGACAACGGGAGAAACCCAGTGAACTTCAGCCCTACACTCCAAATGGTGAGAATCTTTAGTGACAACTATGAGAATGAGATGGAAGGTGGTTTTGGATATTGTAGTGCTTCAGCAATTAATAAAGCATACATATGGTCTAGTTTATTGAGACACTTGAATAGTCAACAATATACCTTGCAATTATTGTCAAAATGTACCCCGCCTAATGCCCATAGTTGCTGAGTGATTTGTTTACAGGAGGGGAGTACAAAGGCTCTTTAATAATAGTAGTAAATCAAGACTAACTCAGGACGGAGGAACTTGTACTGGTTCTAGAATAAAAATCATATGTGAAAGAGTTTCATTATTTGTAAATAAATGTTATTTCTCCACAGATAACTTGAACAATGCTCTGGGGACCATCCGAGTGCTGGGTCTGGAGCGTCTGATGGACAATGAACTAAAGTCACATCTGACTACTGTCCTCCAAAACATCAGGGACAAGAGTGAGTCTTTACATATCACAGGTTACTAAATAGGCCCATTTTATAACCTGGGATATGATATGCTCCAGTAGCTGTATAGTAATGAATAAAAAAAGCTGAAAATATGTATCTATAAAAAGACAAATATACACCTATATGTCACCTCATCGGTATCAGACAATATTCACAATTTTGACTGATTTCTGGTATCGGCCTATACGGAGGGTCAATGTTAACCTGTTGTTCAAAAAGAATAACGTCTAATATTTAGGTTTAGAATCAGCCAGAGAAAGAAAAGCTCATTCAAGTCAAAATGTAGTAAAATAATATTTATGGGTTAATAAATAGATTTAAAGCAGTTATTTCTATGCTTAATTCTTAGTTCCAAAAAACATAGCTTACTAAAACATGTTTACAAAATATTGGTATTGGAATCAATATCAGCCAAATTGGTAAATATCAGTATTGGACAAGAAATGTTATACAAATCCATCCCTAACAAAAATATAACTTGTTTGCAACATTTCCACTTATTAAATGATACAAATGTTTTCAAATGTGCTTGCTAAGTGTTCCTAATGGTCAAAATAGGGACAACTCGGACAAGGTTTGTTGAAAAAAAAAAGAAAAGTGTTCAAATTTTCCTACACAGCTGTACTTCCCTGTTGTGTCCAGGCAGAGGTGCTCCGGAGCAGGTGGTCATCAGCGGGATCCTCCCTGTCCTGGCCCTGTCTTTGAGATCCCGGGGCTCTCAGGCTGTTCTGGTGGCTGAGCTGGTGTCAGAGCTCGCCAATGAGTGTGAGTTAGCCTGACACAGACTCATTCAATCATAATTTATTATTAGATTGATTATTACATGTTTTTGTATATTTGTATGTTAGCGGTGGTGCTTAAAGGCTTCAGTGACTCTGGTCTAGTCCCAGCTCTCCTCTGGGTCCTCTCCAGTCCAGACCAGGACCTGCTGATCCACACGGCCCGCGCTGTGTCCAGGATGTGCACAGATAACCGTGAGTATAACAAAAGTGTTTACAACCAGCAGTAATTAAGTCAAAATTGTACCAAAAAAATTGCACATTTTGCATTTAAGATGAAAATCTTTCTTTGTCTATAAATATGTTCTATTCAAAAGTCCTCAGGTCACAGGTGGCATAGTTTCAGCTTCACCTGATTCAAAGTTTGTAAAATATCTCCTACTACTATCTGATGATTACTCACCATTACTGTCAGCACTGAGACTAAAACCGCCCCAGGCCCATAGCTGCTTATCCCTACTGATAACAAATAAGTAGAATAACTGAACTGATTAACAGATTCACAAAATGTCTTTCTCGTCTCTCCCCATGCCCTCAGCTACACTCCAGGACCTGTGTCTCCGTGGCGGGGCCGTCCCTCGCCTGGTCTCCATCCTCTTCAGGTTCCCGGAGCGCCCCCTGTTGGAGGAGGCCTGTCTGCTAGCCCTGTGTAACCTCAGCGGGATGGTGCTGTGTGAGGGGGATGTGGTGTGGGAGCGGGGGATGAGCGTTCGACCGGAGGAGTGCCTCTTCACCGGGGCCCAGGCCAAGTCCGGGTCTCGGTCCTGGTCGGGATCCTGGGTCACCGTGGTCCGGGTGGCTCAGTTCGGACCAGGACAGTACTCGGTCAACATGGAGGTGATAAAGAGGTGAGTATGGAGTCTATTTAGTAAATGTAACTCTATAGCCATTTACAAGAAATATTTGTATCACTTCTCTTTATATTCTTGTAATTAAATCGGCGAAAACAGCGTGTCGACGATATTATGGAATCACGTCGGTGTTGCTGTGAACGCAATAACTCAAAAACGAATTGCCGGATCAGTTTCAACATTTGCACACAGGTGCATACCATAAAGACGCGGAACTGTATCGATTTGGGTACTTCTTCGATGAATATTAATTAAGTAATTAATTAATAACTGGACAAAACTGTGAACGCAAGAACTCAAAAAGTCTTTGCTGGATCTTTTTCAACTGTTGCACACAGGTACATATCATGATCTTCATGATATGTACCAGAACTGGATTGAGTTTGGTACATCTTCGATTAATGACAATTAAGTAATTCACTAATTATTGTTTGATGCACTTTTATTGAGCCAATAATCCTGCTGAACTTAAACGAAATCTCATGAATGTTGTCACATTGATCTGGGCAATTGTATACTTAATGTACATAGGCACATTACAGAGGTCAAATAAAGAATGCCTCTATAGCGCCCCCATGTTTATGACCCCTACGGGACCCTGGACACACTTACTTTGGCAGAGAGCTATGAAACTTGGTACAGTGATTCTCCACAGTGTACCAAACATAAAATATTATTATGACCCCACCCTACAACAAACAGGAAGTCGGCCATTTTTAATTGAATTTGGTATATTTGACAGCTTCTAACTTGCACATACTTTGCCCGATTAGGCTCAACCCTGAAATACCCCCCGGCCCTGAACACATCTGACTAATATGATGGCAGTTACCTCTATACCCCCCTATACTATACCTAGTTATAGTTACCTCTATAGCACCCCCCTAGACGTATGGAACAGACAAATGGGGATATACACCTTATTGTCGGGGACGACAGCACAGGCCTAGTTTACTTTGCAAAGGCTATATTCACTTCATATTTGCATGAGCAGTGATGGTGGTTATAAACGTTCTACATTACTTGTGTGCAAAATAGGTGCAGCAACCTTTAAATCTCTTGCACAAAGCCAGTCTTGTGGGCTGACCACAGCAGGTAACAGAGAGCTTGGCAGCAGCTTGTGCCCTTTCACCCACCCTCCATCCTGCCTGAGGCGGACACCAGCAGAGCCCAGAGAAACATCAAATGTGACCTGGCTACTTCCTCCATCAGCCCTCACTGTGGACACTACCCACAGGCCTGTGTTGTAAAGCAAAACACACCGAGCAGGGGAACAGGGGCAGCACACATTTGTATTTAAGTTGGCAGATCTTAAACAAAACCCGTTGTTATGCCACTATACAATATATAGAGGCACACATTTACACAACAATACGGTTTCTTTAAACTTGTATCTCTCTCTGGTCGGCGATACTCTGTTAAACAGTATCCGCTCACTCAAACTAAACACACTATTCTCCCTGGTGCCTCCCATCCCCCTCTGGCCTTTCTCAAGATTTCCTGTCTCTCGAAAACAGTTAAAGAGAGCGTACACTTTCAAAGGCAAAATTAGATCCCATTTAGAATAAACAATTAGAACTGCAAACAAGCTAAAAAACAAAACTGAAAACACGTCAATACGGCGGGACTATTGACAGTCTTCATGCATGAATTAAAAACACCATGTAGTCAGTCATGGCACTGCTCATTATGAAGAGTGAGGAGGACTGAGTCATTGCTTCAACAAAAACAATCTCATTTGTACACAAGCTAAATTAGCATTCACAATAACAACCTTAAACATTAATTCACTTTGAAGGATCTGTTATTAAGTGCTATTTACTATGACATAAAAACATGAAAGGAATATAAAATATACACTGTTATAGGGGACATTAATGTTTGCAAACACAAGTGCACATGCAGAGTGAAGGAGGGATGTCAGGTCTGTAGGAAATACTGCAATAGTTATAGATTTCAGTTATAGCTTGGTACAGTCAATATTATTTTTACATACTACAACTACCATAATCAATTTTAACGATTCATTGCCCTCACAGAGTGTATAACATTCCCACAGACATGGTACACTTCACCCAATGTTTATAGGAGGTTCAGTTCACAAGACCTTAAGATTGGAACATTTCTTTATATTTTCAGCTCAGTAAAACTATGCTGCAGCTGACCCCACCACCACCCAACATCTGTCCGCCTCAACGGTCCCTTAAGACTGCTCTGTGCTGAGGATGTCAGTGTTTACTTAAAAAGGGAAAACGGTGCATTTCAGGATCCAGGTAGTAATCCAAAAACATGACTCTTCACATGGCACATATTTCCACTGGACCCTACATCCTATGTCTATATCAACAGGTCTCTCCATTTAGTATATAGACCATAGGCAGTGTTTGTTTAAGCTGTGCATGTTCTCAAGGGACTTTAGCTTCCTGTGCTCCTCTGATGCTGAAAATACACATGACTGATAATGGGAGAATTCATCTAAAAGAACACTTGACATTTTTCTTACATACATTTTTTTATATAATTTAAAACAAAATTAGTAAATGTAATATCTGTATTACAAGAAACAAAATGTGTTTCCAAAATCCCACCTGAATGAAATGCATTGTAAAAATATAAACTTAATCATTATATTGATTTAGTCCTAATTCAGCACTAAATTTGGTTGTATCTATTTATTCTATTGAATGAAAATTGAACTGAAACACTACACTGCAGTGCTTAGTTTGAGGGGGAAAAAAGACAGAACATAATCCTGTACCTCCCAATTAGGGATCTAAACCATTTTGCCTGGATCCCACTGTTCCCCCACCCATTTCACTGGATCCCCCACCCGTTTAACTGGATCCCCCACCCTTTTTACTGGATCCCCCATCAGTTTTTTTTAACAAATTAATTCATATCTTCAAAACATGTTACCTCCTTTAGTTCCTTGTCGATTATGAGGGAACACGCCTCCCCTAAACCCCCTCTGGCTTGACACATCAAGCCCTGCTACTATGTTTATGGTTGTTAAAGCCTTACACATATATATTGCAATATATTTTGACAATTAGATTTATGAAATACAAAAAAAAAATCTCTTTACAAATATATTCCATAAAAATAATATTATATATATTTATAGCATTTTAGCAGTCCAGATATATGATCACAATCTATACAAGTAAACTTACCTTGTTTTCTGTTGATATCTTGCATAGATGGACATTTCTACCCAGAGACATTTTAATAGATTTTAAATAAAGTTATTTCCTATAAATCATTTTAAAAAAGGACTCAATCAGACACATCTATGGAGTGGGACATTTTATCAAGTCAAAAATCAACGATAGCTCAAGGAAAGGCGCAGTCCAGGAGTGGGAGTCAAAAGAGTCTTAACCAGGTAATCCTCTTAAGGCACAAAGCGCATAGTGACACCTGACGATTTCCTGTTTACATATATGGCCTGGGTTTAGAGGCACGGAATGAGGTAAGTCATAACCACGGTCCGGCAAGAGGGTTCAATATTTTCAAATAAGCAAATATTGGTTCTGTACACACAACCAATGACATCAGACGCTGTGTGTACGATACAATATATCATTAAGTGACTTAAACATTTAGTCACTTTTGACCCACAAGTATTGCTCTGGGCAAAGAAGACTTGCATGTTTACTACTGACCACAATATAGAGGAATGTGCATTTACAGCCAGAGGTGTTTGACTCAACAGTACGATCCATTCATTTGTGAGGGTCAGGTCTTTGTGGTTTATACAGTGGCTCCACAAAGAATCAGTTTGTAAATACATATCTTGCTATACAAAAAATATATTTCTGTTCAGAGCTTGACATTATACTTTTAAATCAAGCCAGTGTATTTGTGTACAATGTGGTCACTGTGCCAAATGTAATACAGTAGTCCCTTCTACAGAGGTGTATGCCTGTGTTTGTATATGGTTCTAATGCCTTTAAGGAAACGTAATTTATCATGATAAGGCCACGGCAGACCTGCTATAAGTTACACTCAATGGCCACTTTATTAAAGTAGACGATGCCTGATAAGACTCATTTCTTTATGGGGGCAATAAAGCATATCCTTTAAAAAGAGTACTACATCATACCCCTTTCAAAGTCTTTATTCTCTATTCTGATATGGAGTTTGAACTTCATTATGTGTTTTGCTGAAATGCACAATCATTAGCTATTTACATTCACAATCAGTTAGACAGCAACATCCAATAAAGAGGCCAGTGAGTTTGACTCTTTGAGGAACTAAGATGATTTACAGAATGAGAATGACAGCAAGACCCCAAATAAAACATCAGTCATTAGTCATTCAAACCCAGTGAAATGATGGATACAGTAAGCTCAAGCCTTTACAAAAACAGTGTATGACTAAACAGGGTTTCCCAGGGGTGGGCGATAAAAATAAAATTGTGATATGAATCGTGATATGAGAATTGGCTTAATCTGGGAAGATCATGATATAGTGCATTCACTGATGCACTGTTCTTCACTGTCATTTTTACAATGCCTCTGTTTATATAAATAATAAAATAAATAGTATTAATATGATGATGAACACTGGCTGGACTTGACATATACTGCATTTGTAGTTTGAAAGGTTCTCTAAAGACACTGATAGCACTAGTTTACTGTGTAAGACAAAAAATACAAAGTCAACTAAACTCGTGATAAAATCAAAATGGTGACCCTAATCTTAATAAAATTGTAATATTATATTTTTACCATATCACCCACCCCTAGTTTCCCATTGATTCAGGAGACTATAACACAAATATAAACATAAATGGCATATTAATAAACAGCAAGAATAACCCTATATAGTAATTTGCAAAAGCTGTAATGTTAGGTCATGTGGCTGTAACTATGATCAAACAACATAAACATCATTTCAGTGCCAATAATATCATCATAATCATTGGCCAGATGGACTCTAAATATGTGGGAAACTGTCAAATGAAAGTATAAATCATAAGACATCTCATTAGCTGTACCAGTAGTATACACACTGTATCACCAGTATGTTAACAGTGTGTGTACTTTGGCACCAAATGCCTGGAGAATCAACTATGATTAATAACACACACAGCAGAATGCTAATAGAGGAAGGATCAGTCCATCATGTATCATACTGTACAGCAATTATGACTCTGACTATGTCTACCTTTTTCATGTACCATTTATTGCACTAAAATAAAACTAAACCAGAACTAAGACCAGGATTAAACCAGGTCTAAACCTGAATATAATGATGTAACCAGGTCTAAATGAGTTTCAATCAGGATTTAACCAGAACTTTATCATCAGGTCTACACCAAAATTTCCCCGGACTTACCGGTAATTGGGTCTGGACCAAATTTAACCCCCCCACTGTGGACAGTGTGAGAACAACTGCTTTCTCTAAATGTGGTGAAACAGGGCAATCCTATTTAGTTTACTTAAAAATCATAATCAGAAATCTATAAACAGATTATCTAACGCAGAAAAAGGAATTATGTAAGTGTGCCACAATTTGATCCTGGAAAAGAGATGCTGTTGTCTCTGCCCACAACACTGGACAGCTCTGTGTTTCAAATAAAGACAGTACCGAGCAAGATTTTACATCAACATTAGCCAAACTGTGAAACGATTATGGATAGCAACAATTTTCTGGATTTCATACATAGGCCTATGTTAAGTTTAGGTCTGACTTTGTAAATATCATAATAATAATAATAATAATAATAATAATAATAATAATAATAATAATAAAAAAAAATCAGTCCTGTCTGACACTCAATGTCTTTTACAATTGATTGCATTATTTTCACATAAAAGTATATATTAAAAAAAGCCTTTCAAATTATTAAATTGGGTAACGAGAAACATAAGTTGCTAGTAACTTGACCATAGACCCTCAGTGACCTTGCTATAAAAAGGTCAGTGAGTGAGAAACCCCCAGGACAAAACCATGTCTAATATAGCACCAAAACTAAATAAGGTCTTAACTGGGTATTAACTAGCTGTAAACAAAAACTAAACAAGTTCTAAATGAGTTCCAAATGACTAAACCAGGACTTAACCTCCAGTCCCAAACCAGATGTAAACCAAGACTAAATCCAAACCATTAAAAAAAAAAAGCCCCATAGTCCTTGGGTTACCGCCTCGTACCACGGCCCCACATCCATAACAGTTGTGGAAAATAGGCGCGTGTATATGTGGTGTAGTAAGTAGCTCACACTTTGAAACGTTACACTGGGCTAAGTCCGGACTTGGAGTGACACTTGATCCAGGCTTTAATGAGAGATGAGGTCACATTCTCAGAAGACTTTCTGCTAAAACACTACAACAGTAAAAGATATAGAGGTCACAGTGTCCTGCCTAACCCCAACCCCAACCCCAACCCCAACCCTAGCCTATAGTCACAACAACACAGCCCTTCATGTTTTATGATGTGATGAACAAAAAGATGATGTGAATTTGGGGTAGATTAGCATTTAACATTACTGAATAGGCAAAAACATAAACAGAATAATCACATTTACATAATGATGACTATTGGGCAGGACAATATAAGAAAAATATGCATTATATGTGATTACTAAGCAGAATATGGGGTTAACTGTGAAAAGTAAATATTTTTGTTAAAAAGGGGCAGTGAATATAAAATATATTCGTTTCTCTGCTTCTTTTCATTCAGGTTTTGTGTTGTCATGTGGACACTTCTGCTTGCCATTTCATTTTTAAATGAATGAATGAAATAAATAAAATAGTGGTGTTTGAAAGGACTTATTGAGGTTAGGGTAGTTTTATACAGTAAAAATTCTATACATTTTGCCAGGTTGAAGGCAGGTCTAGATTTTGGACTCAATCAGGTCTAAACCAAGACTAGACAAAAACTAAACCTTAACAAGGACCATGTGACCGGACTAAGACAGATGTCATATAGGACTGAAATCAGGGCTAAGCATGTTCTTTTCAATTGTTCTCCAACATGATTCAACCCCACACCTTTAGTTCAGTTTTTTCCATCAGCAGCCCATAACAGTATTACTTTACATTTAGTTTTTTATCCAATACAGACATTGCATTTGCCAATATATTCATGTGTTAACTATATGTTGACTATATCATATACACATCAGCGGGTAAGAGAAGGTGGTTTCCCATTACAGAAAAACAATGGGTGTCAGAAAAAATAAAACATGTGTTGTCATGAAATTATGTTGCTTAATGTTTTGTCAATTCTATTTGGGGGAAATTACCCAGAATGATCCCCCACTCCACCTACAGCCTAGAGACACATTGCATATCATATGATTTAGACAAGGCTCAAAAACGACACACCCTGCGTTAAGTTCATCTACTTAGCCAGTTAGACCAGTTAGGGAAAAAACATTCAATCCCAGATCCTATAATCAGTCTCTTTTATTGCTTCAATCATCCATTTCTTTCAGGAAACGATCCAAGATTCAATCTACACCTAAAATGTGGCAATTGGAGTGGGCTTTGGGATGACTTGTATCTACAACCAGATAAAGAAATGGTATCTATCTAGATAAACAAACCAATTAAATAGAGTTGTTTACATTGTGCTTTGACCATTTCAGTCAGCATACGACAGTAGTACATCACCAAGGTATCTCTGTTAAAATATTAGTCTTTCCACGTATCAGTTTTAATTTATCATATCAAAACTAGGCCTAAACCAGGTCAAAACAGTCTAGACCAGAACTTAACCAAAGCTAAACCAGGTCAAAACAGTCTAGACCAGAACTTAACCAAACCTAAACCAGGTCAAAACAGTCTAGACCAGAACTTAACCAAAGCTAAACCAGGTCAAAACAGTCTAGACCAGAACTTAACCAAAGCTAAACCAGGTCCAAACATGATAGTTTTTTTTGTATTCAATCAGGTCTAAACCATGTTACATTCAAACTCCAGATAACTGACCAGAGAACCACTGAAGAGAGCCCAAGTACCACCAGTGGCTCCTGTACCACAGTTTGAAAACCACTGACATAAGGTACTTCAGATGCCCAAGTCCAAACAACAGCTTGAGAGCTTTACGAGAACGAGGTCTGGTAACTGTTTTGTA
This sequence comes from Philypnodon macrostomus, assembly GCA_036025475.1. Lineage (NCBI taxonomy): Eukaryota > Metazoa > Chordata > Actinopteri > Gobiiformes > Eleotridae > Philypnodon > Philypnodon macrostomus. Next base: position 5,160 of record JAVQKC010020031.1, on the reverse strand, counting down.
TTCACAGGCTGTCTCTTCAAATATACCGTCAGCCATTATTATTGGCAGGTTTGGATATCAGGAGAGGCTGGTTTAAAACATACAAAACTCCTAACGTCCACTGAGACTTTTCAAGCTATGTGTTGCATGTTTACCTTCTCGTCCTCATCTTCCTCGTCTTTATCAGGCTCGCTTGGAGAGATGGTGACACATTGGAAGCTCAAGTGGTTGTCGCCGTCTCCGTGGCATTTGACGTCCAGCTCGTCCCCTTCTTCGGACAAGGTGCGAGAAGAGCCCGAGGAAGACGAGTGACTCTCTGCGCTGCTGCTTCTCTGCATTGCCAAAAAGCCTTCCTGCTCCATGACTGCTGCTGCTGGTGGTGGTGGTGGGGCTGGCCCGAATCGTGATCACCTCCGACCACCGTGCGCCCTCGTCGCTCGCTGCTAATTAGCCCCACATAACACCTGTCCAGTAAAATAGTCCAGATAAGTCACAGGGATGGCCATTTCTCTCGAGGAAGGAAGAAACTCGCATGTGCTAGCGCAATACTGGAATACTAATTAAAAATGTATCAAAAAATTGTCAGCATTGCGCACAAACACAAACTAGGCTTCTGTTTGGATAGAAGTTTGCGCGCAGCAGCTGATATGGCCCATTACTCACGTTCACAGCGCGGGTCCATGTCGCCACTGCCTTTCATGTGCAAGTGCGCTACTGTTGCTGCTGGCTGTCCAAAATAAACCCAACCCACAACCTGCGAGGGCGGACCAATCGGATCACTGCTGGAGCCAAAGCAAACGAGCAAAGCGCATGATTGGTTTATGATCTTAAAAAGTAAAGTTTTTCGACATGATAAAATAAATTGGTAGAGAGTGGAAGACAAGCTGTATGCCACTCAGGTATTAGCCCTGCGACCAATTGGCCAATAGATGTAACCTGCCTGACGCCCATAGTAGCTGTGGTATAGTATCATTTTTTAGTTCTGTTGTGGTTTAGTCCTGGTTTAGACCCATAATTTATCCCTTATTTAGTGCATAAGCCACATTTTATTCCTTGGTTAGGCCTTTTTGTGCATTTTTGGTGCAATAAAATAAACATTTTGAAAGCTATAGATTCATAAATGGACTACAGATTGAAATCAATACCTTAAATGTTTTGAGACTAGAGGTAGGTGATACATCATGTATTTCCAGAGCAAGAGAAAGAGGTGAAAATATGCCTTGGGTGATATGAGACTAAATGGTCTCTCAGTGTCTCATAAGTGTCAGCTCTGTGTGACTACTGGCCATTGTCCAGGATGTACCTCACCAAAGGCCCATGGTTACTGGGATAGACTCCAGTACATCGACAAGAGACATAAAAATAATGAATGAACCTTTAAAAGTTACTACAATCTTTAAGGCATTCAGATTTTCTAGATTTCATTCATTCATAAGAGTAAGATTTTTACAGTGTACAGTGTAAGTTGGGACGGAGAGGTGTGTAAATAATAAACAAGTCTGAGCAAGAATTAAAGGTGTTTTGAGACAAACAATATAGTCTGTTGTATTTTTAGAGACAGTGGCTTGTAGGAACAGATCTAGAGGTAAAATCGCTGAAAGTGTTCTTTGTGTGGATATGTTCAGGGATGACGTCAGAGGGACAGCTCATGTTAGAATTGTTTTGCCGATTAAATCAGAGGCTGGGATGGTTTGGACATGTACAGAGGAGGGATAGTGAGTACAGGATGAGGCTGAGGTTAGAGCTGCCAGAGAGGAGGCCTAGAGGAAGACCAAAAAGGAGATTTGATGGATGTTGTGAAAGAGTATGAAGTTAGCTGGTGGCAGATGATTCGCTCTGGTGACCCCCTCAATGGAAGACGGTGTTTAACCGAATAAATATAAATGCATGTGCTCTTTTGACTCAGCAAAGAAATGATAATCTGATGACTAAGGCACTGCTCTGTGTTATTAAAAGCTCAACAAACCACTCACTAAAGAGCTATCCTACACAACCAGGAAATACATCTGTGGGTATCAGTATCTCAGAAGAGGTCTAAGCACAGAGGTGGGTCACTCAAGTAGTATTTTTACTTATAAAACTACCCCTAGAAGCACAATTTAGATGTTGATGAGTCTTTAAATAGTAAATAGAACATATACAGTAAATAGTTATAAATACATGTAGTCTGTCATTTAAGGTGTCAGTTCTTAGCCATTACTGCCTGTTTGACCTCAATGACTCTCTGACGCGTCACCAGACAGATTGGGAGAATATTGCTGTCTGTCTCAGGTCTGTTTACCACTGATAAGAACTTGACACAGACACTGGTGCTAGGAGGTTCAGATACTCTAAAGCAGAGTAGACATATCATCAACATATGTCCACATATTATGTCTATGAGTTAGTTCGCGGGTCTAAACTAAATGTAGGGTCCAAACGTTAACTATAGGGGACATAGAGGGCGGGCCTAGACATTATTTGAACAACAGGATTTTGATCATATAAGTTGAGATGGCATTGACACGTGATGGATCTAGGAAATGTGTCTTTTGCAAAAAGAATTGAAAAACCTCCAGAATATTTCTGAACCCAGTTTAGCAGCTCTCTCACGGGTAATCATGTAGGTGTGGTGACATCTAGTGGTTACTGTACAAATTGCAACCAGAATGCATGAAATAAATATGGATAAAATGAGTTGTTCCTCCTGTCACACTTGAGTTGACTGATAAGAGTTCTGTAGTTTAGAGGGGAAATCCTGACACATCATATGACGATCTAATTATTGCAAATATTTCAACTTTCTGCTTATTGTAAATGGAAGGTAAGTGAGAATCTGCTTAGCTGTGCACGGCCACTCCTATTATGGGCAGTAAAGCCATTCCCATAACATGAGGAGGGCCATTGAAAATTCTATAGTCCAAATTAGGGGGGTACAGTGAAATCAGGATAATTTGTAAGATCTAGTTTGCTTCACAGTTTATAAATGAACTTGCATAAAATAATTTGATTATGAAAGTGATGGATCAGGCAGGATATCCCCCTCTTGAGGTCTAAACCTTCATGCTGATACTTAATATGCAGCAACAATCTAGAAATCCTTGACATGAGCCTGTAAAAAAAATCTAGATTATTTTTATTTGAATAATAAACATTACATCACCTTTGCTTGATAAATGCATGTGTCTTGTCTTAATGTCTTAATAATGTTTCCAAAATGCTCACTCCTATTTGTATAATGTTATGTATCAACAACATGTTGATTAATGTTTCTTAAACTGTGGCACAGCTACTTTTGTTGTACTGGTATTTTATATTTTAAGTCCAATTCTCCTGTTGAAGCTTAAATTCATGTGTGTTTGTTTGGATTTATAGATGTGCTTTTTGGGTCAATCACTAAATGATCTCTCGGATAAGACCTTGCTTACTCATTCAAATTTTACAAACCATTTTTTTCTGAGGGTTTGAAGGGTGAGAAACGTCTGAAAAGCATTTGGCACAGACTATAGAAATGGCATCAGATTTTGATCAAAGCAACAGATTATGTGAAGATCACACATAATGTCAAGTCTAGTAGCCCACAAAGTCTTTGACAGCTCACTCACTGCTGATGTTCTTGATGATAAGAGTAAAAGTGGGGAAATTTTATGTTTGAAGACAGATGAGTAGGCAGAACTCGTTTAGCAGAAAAACTTCCTCTGGTCAGGATCTAAAAGCTTCTTCTCACATGCCATTTAATCATCGCTTTTAATCATTACATTTAATCATCACTTTTAATCATTACATTTAATCATCACTTTTAATCATTACATTTAATCATCACTTCTAATCGTTACATTTAATCATCACTTTTAATCATTACATTTAATCATCACTTTTAATCATCACTTTTAATCATCACTTTTAATCATCACTTTTAATCATTACATTTAATCATTACATTTAATCATTACATTTAATCATCACATTTAATCATCACATTTAATCATCACTTTTAATCATCACATTTAATCATCACATTTAATCATCACATTTAATCATCACTTTTAATCATCACTTTTAATCATCACTTTTAATCACTGTTTCTTATCATCTAGATGCTTCACAATAGTGACAGGGTAAATAGATTAGACTATAATTTGACTAAAATTTGTTACTATTCTAAAACACTCAAGTATATGACACAAAGCTTAACCTGTGGATAACATACAGAAGTTACTCATGTAAATGTCAGTGAGGCAGCCATATTGAGTAGGTTAAACTCTGAGATCAAGATGCTGATAAGGAACTTTAATAACATTTTTAGATTTGCTAACTGAAGTTGGTGAAGTGTGAACTTCCTGTGTTTACAATTCAAGTCTAAGGAGGAACAAGAAACATCCTTGACTTTTCTGAAAACAGTGTGTAACATTTACAATTAAACTAAACCAAACTGGAGGGATGATAATGGCATGTGGGCAAATGAAACTGACCTTTACACAGGAGGAAATCAAATGCACATCTCAGTCATTTCATTTTTTGTAACAGAATAAGTCATTTTTTTGACAGTATGTTCTGAAACACTTAGACACTACTCAAGAGAGACACGGTCCAGACACTTGTGATACAAAATGAAAGGTCTGTTTTGACAAAATTATGCTTTTGCACCATTCTTTGAAAGCAACAGTGCCAGCTACAAAGATTATTTTTAGATAAAGGAAGTGTAGAACAGAGACTTATTTTAGTAGACCTACTGAGACATCTTACCAGCAGTACAGAGTGAAGTCTAACAGAAGTCTCCACCCCTGCACTGACTATAAGTCCCCACAGTTTTTCCTTCTGCATCAGTGCAGTGTGTGTGCGTAAACAGGTTGTGTGTAGGTTGTGGTTATGAGAAGCCTCAAAACCAAAGACTGTATTATATCTATTATAATACCAGCGCAACAGTATGATTGGTCAAAGGAATGTAAAGCTTCAGACTCTGTTCATCGTAGGTAAGTTTAAATCAATTCCAAATGTATTAGTCATTTAGTAAAAATCAGATTATAATTCATTTAAAAAATCTCTCTGTTTTGTTTAAGGTCTGTTTTTCTCTCATGTTCAAGTATCAGGTAGGCTTTTTTTAAACTATTATATTTACTGTGGACACAATTTTCACGTTAATAAGCCTCCATGTGATTATTTTATATATATATATATATATATATATATATATATATATAT
>JAVQKC010020028.1:0-61100 GCA_036025475.1 Philypnodon macrostomus | reverse complement strand
TTCTGCATCTTCATGATATGTACCTGTGTGCAACAGTTGAAAAAGATCCAGCAAAGACTTTTTGAGTTATTGCGTTCACAGTTTTGGCCTATTTTTAATTAATTACTTAATTAATATTCATCGAAGAAGTACCCAAATCAATACAGTTCGGCGTCTTTATGGTATGCACCTGTGCGCAAATGTTGAAAATGATCCGGCAATTCGTTTTTGAGTTATCGCGTTCACAGCTAGGATCTGCGGATGCGGGCGCGGACACGGACGAACACCGACGTGATTCCATAATATCGGCGACACGCTGTTTTCGGCGATATAATTAATAGATGATCACTTACATTATATTTCAAATGTATTATACTTGGTTGTTTTGATTGTGTCTATATTTATTTATTACTCAGTTTTCTTTTACTGTACATAGATTAGTGAATTAGACAGAATTTGCCGGTATTGAAAAGGATATAAACTGGGATTATCATGGTCTAATGTATATGAATAAGAATGTATCATGTCAAAAATCTACATTTGTTATTGGCCTATACACTAGTAGCTTTTTAACAATCATGGGCTCCAGTGCACTTAGCGGTGAGCTCAATAAGATATTGTATAGAAGACTTTTCAAAACCATAATACATACAATTACATGCCCAATTCACATCTACACTGCTAAAAACAAAATTAGTATGTTTTAGAGTTTTCTATAAATACTACTTCTCCAAAATTACTGTATTTTTTGACAAACCACAAGCTTCAGTCCAATATCCTTCTTCAGATACGGTTTAATACTAGTTGCACTTAACCCAGCAACTATAAGCTTTAATTGTGGTACACACAAGACAATTGCCAAAGTTTTGCAGGGCTGACACAAAGACACAGACAACCATCCACATCCACATTTATTGATTTGATGCTATTTTCAGTCACTAATTTTCTAAACTGTATGATGGCTTGTATGTATCTACTAATTTACTTACATATGTAAAACAATGAAAAGGCTACATTAAGCATATTAGGGCCTAGAGGAATAAAAAATAAAGTAGTTAGAATGCATTAAAGTCTTTATTTTGACACAATCAATCTATTGTATTTAAAAACAGGAGGTTTTCTTTAGCATTTTTGGTCTGCTGTAATAACTGCAGTTTTATTGAGTGTATTTGTATCTCATCTTCACTGACCTAGTACCTATGGTCATTACATTAGGAAATTGTGGTTTAAACAGAGACTGTAGTATCTATATGTTGTGACAAGCTTGATGTGCCAGCCCCACTGAGGCTGTCTGTGTTACTGACAGCGGGTCATCACTAATCACTCAGTAGGTGTGGTGTCATACCAGCAAATGACATACTGAGAGAGGGATGGGGCCAAGAGGGACAGATGAAAAGAGAAAAGTCAAGGAGGACAAACACAAGATACAGTAAAAGGCAGAATCACAGGGGGCACTGTTAAACCCTGCTGCTTACTGTTGGGACGAGGGCAGCTCCTAAGAAGAGCAATATTCCCACATTCTTCATTTAGAGAATGATTGTGTTATTAAAAGCCACAAATTGCTAATTCTGGTCTGGTGGGTTGACCATTCCCTGGAGCAGATCGATTTTGATTGTATATTCTTCTGAGGAGGTTCAAATGGTCATTTTAGCCACGAGATGCTATTCAGCAGCTGGACAAAATTTGTGATTGGAGGGTCAGGGCAGAACCACAAGGTCCAGCAGGGAGTGAACACACAGCCGATCGATTTAAAAGATATCATAACAAAGTGGTCCCAAAAGCATTTTGTAGAAAGTCCAGACAGCACTAGAATTTGGTTGCAGGTCGCCCAGTAACAAATTTGATTCACATACTGTCATTGTGTTAATTCATCTTGCATATATGAATGTACAGTATGTTTGTTTGTCAAGAGGTTAATATATCAGCATACATTATGTTTTTCAGCGTCCCCATGTTGCAAATAAATTTTGCTAAAAGGCTTGTTGTTGTCGGCAAACCTAAAGCCCGCCTACTCATGCCAATACTGCCACATGATTGGTCCGCAGACGGATCAGCGGGAGCAGTACAAAATGGATTTTAATGAATTTCGAAACCTACAAATCTCACGAGAATCCAGCTTGAAGCGTAAGGTCAGTAAAAGAGCGTGTATGCATTTTAACTTGAAAAGACACATAGTTGCTATTATTCTAGTTGTTATATCTAGTTATCTATAAGCACATGACACATATATTAATTTAACCTTTTGCCTCTTTTAATTGATAAAAAAAGAATTAGGCCACACGGGTTTTGGAATGTTTTTTTGCAAGTCATATTAACTACTACATTTGAAGAAGCCAGAGATCGAAGGCGTATTGAAAGAGAAGACAGCTGCACAAATCTGATCGTATTATGTAAAAAAGTAGGTCAATGCAAATCAACAAATCTTGGTGACAAACATATTCTCAGACATTAGAATCTCAGAAATAGTAATGCAACTGTCCGAAAAGCACCCTTCTGTCATGACAACAATATAGTTCAAATCAAATAGTAAGCCATCAATTCAGTAGACAAATTGGGGTAACCTTTATTCAAACTCAGCAGTGGGTGAACAAGGATGAGTGCCAGCAGAATAGATGTCATATGATGTACAATGAGAAGTCACTGAGCCCTTTCTAAGACCTGTGCTATAATAACCCATATGCACCAGGGAGAGCTAAAAATATGGGCCAGACAAGCTGACACACTGCATTTGCTGAAAGCTGCACTTCGTTTGGAGGACCATCAATACTATTCGTCATTCAGCCAACGGGGCTTGGTACTTCATATTCCAAAGTAGGCCTGTGCTGTCGTCCCCGACAGCAAGGTGTATATTGGCGAAACGGCCCCCGTACGTCTTCCCCATATGTCTGCCCCATACGTCTGCCACAACTGGCAGACATTGTGTGATTTCTAAGGGTTTTAATATTGATAACAAGCAATTAAGAGGCTTTTCCTCCAAACCATGACAAACATGGGAAGGGTCTATTTGACTTTTTTGATTTGTCTGGATGTTTGTGAAGAACTACATTCTTCTTTCAGTCTATAGGGGGCGCTATAGAGGTAACTGCCATCATATTGGTCAGATGTGTTCAGGGCCGGGGGGTAATTAGGTATTTCAGGTCTGCGCCTAATCGGGCAAAGTATGTGCAAGACTTCCTGTTTGTTGTAGGGTGGGGTCATAATAATATTTTATGTTGGGTACACTGTGGAGAATCACTGTACCAGTTTCAGTGTGTCCAGAGTGCTGCAGTGAACCAAACACAGCTCTACATCAGTTTGTCAAATAACCCTCCCTTCATCTTGTACTGTCCTTATTGATGTTTATGTAGTCTTGAGAAGTCAGTGAAGGTTCTCATTCAAAGTGTATGTCAATATGTAGGTCAATTGTTGGGCTCTGCTGACTGACACTGTATGCTCCAGTTTGGACAGGTCCTTCACCCCGACACACCACAGCTACCACTCCCCCAAACATGAGGGCCTGATGGAGGATCTGCTCAACAGTCAGCAGGTAACTCTCTACTAACTTCAATACATTGCCAGTACACAGTCCCCTGCTGACCTTTGCTGTATGTTTGGTTGCCTTCAGATTTCGGCCCTTGCCAGAGAGAATGACAGAGAGAACTACAGACTGAGCTGGGGCACAGAGAACCTGGACAATGTGGCCTTGTCCTCTAGTCCCATCCACTCTGGGTAAGTCAGGACACAGAGAAAATACCATAATAATCATTTCTATTCTTGGACAAGGCAATGGTGATATATGCAGTTTTTGGTGATTAATGCAGTGGGATCATCAGATAATTAATTCTCTAATTATAAAAATGCAGATTGATTTTTAACTGTTACTAAGATAGTCTGTTTCCTCTCTGGTTTTCTTGTTCTTGTGATTGTTTCTGGTTATAGCCGCTCCTCTCCGTGCCACGATCATGGAGACCACAGCAGGTGACCCTCTGCATCCTGGTTTCACTGCCCGATCCTCCATCACCCCAACACCCTCACCCCCATCCCCTCCCATCACAGTGTGCTCTCCTCAGGGGGAGGTGTACCTGTCTGTTTGTCCACACAATGTTAACCAAGGACTCTTTGTTGTTTTTTCTTGGTTCGTTACCATGATATCTCTAAAACATATAGTTACATGTATTTATGGAATGTGGACTGGTAAACTCTTCATTATGTCACTCATTCACAGCCTCTTTGGGATTCATATTCATACAATGTGTTGTTGCATGTGATGTGAGGTCAAAGGTGCACCATTTATTTGATCAGCATGGCATTGAAAACAAAATTGGTGAAGGTGAAGTCATTACATCATTCTATATATTGAGATAATAGACACCACTATCAAACAGAAACAATATATTCAATTGGCAAGTCTAGACTATAGTTAGTTGGCCTAGAACTTCTCTCATCAAGGCATATTGAACCAATATTGATATCTTAATTTGTCTAACACTGGACAGGCTGTATGAAAAGCTTGGTCCATTTGGGTGTCTGTTTCTCAGTATTAGATCATCATGTTTTGAACAGGTCTCTCACTCTCTCCTCAGTTTCTTGGTGAGTTTTATGGTGGACGCGAGGGGAGGGGCCATGTGCGGCTGTCGGCACAATGGCCTAAGGATCATCATCCCTCCAAAGAAGTGCAGCGCTCCCACACGGGTCACCTGTCGCCTGGTGAAGAGACACCGTCTGGCCTCCATGCCCCCCATGGTGGAGGGAGAGGGGCTGGCCAGCAGGATCATCGAGGTGGGGCCCTCCGGAGCACAGTTCCTTGGGTAAGACAACAGAAAGATAAGAGGCATACTAGACTAATGATATTATAGATATCAAAGAGACAAAAATATGTGGGTCAGTTGAGTTGAACAGATGTACCTCAAAGTGAAAATATGAATGTGTGTAATACCATGAGTATACCTTTCTACAACGCCTAACATGCTGCGTTTTGTTGAGCCCTGCCTTACTAAACCTGTCTCTGCTTCCCCAGCTCTACAGGTCTCCACAGCATGCCCTTTACTTTAACAGCTGCTAACTCTTATCATTTTTCACTTATGCTTTTCTGTTTAACTGCACCATTAGTAATTTTAACAATAAAGGATTAACTGGACATTGCCCAGGGTTTACCCCGTCTCAGGCTCAAATATAGTACCAGACATTATAATCAAATCACAAAGCTTTAAAAGTTTTCTTACGTCTTTAGATGATGTTATTTTTATTTTGATAGATTAAGTTGAACCAAAGTAAACTGGGCTGTATGTTGTTCCCATCCAAAGATTTTGTGTGCTCTCTCCTCTCACTGCTGCGTGTGGATATGCTGCTCTCAGTAAACTGCACCTCCCCAATGCCCCCCCTCCTCTAAACGAGGGGGAGAGTCTGGTTAGCAGAATCCTCCAGCTCGGCCCACCGGGCTCCAAATTCCTGGGGTAGGCCTCTGCTGCATATGAAACATCCATGGATGCTGTCTCTGTGTTCTCTGTGCTGGATGTACGCACCTCATACTGTCCTGCTCCCCACTGTTGACCACCTCATAGTCCTACTCTGCTTTCATTCAGTCTTAGTCTGGACTCAGCTTTTTTAATTTTTCTGTGACTTTCTGTAGTGTTTTGTCCTCCTGCTTTCCCTTTAGTGATCACTGTGAAAGTCTAATGAAATATTTCCATGTGAACTTAGTTTACAGTGGTTGTGCAGTCTTGTCAAATGATATTGTTATTTCATTGTTAATTCCACAACAACCATTTAAGTATCACATGGAAAGCTCTTTCTACCTCTCTAGCTGTGTCTGTGTGTCCTTTGTGTCCAGTGGAATCATCAGCATGCTTTTGTACACATGCATTATAGTAGCACACAGTTTGTTTATCAGGTAAGTGGTCGATTTGGTGCCTTTTTCATATACATTGTCTCCAGGGCTTGACATTAACTTTTTTGCTCACTGGCCACTTAGTTATTTTTAAGTTACTAGCCAATTATTGCCAGAAATGTATCTTTTTGCATGTGGTCATGTTAATAGCTTACGGTATATGCTTTTATTGTATTTCTATTTGAATGAATCACTACAAAATAAAGTGTGCACTTTACCATGGCATCAGGAGAACCTCTTAAGTTTAAATACAGTATATAGGCCACATGTACACAAAATCTAACTGGCCAAAGTGGCTAGTGAGAATATAAGTGCCTTTAGCCAGAATTGAAATCTACCAATGTTTGGCTAGTTTGCTAGTGTTAATGTCAAGCCATGATTGTCTCAAATCATCAACTGTAGGCATAGTATTAAAGTCCCAATAGTAAGGTCTGTTGACAATTGACAAACTGTGCTTTGTGTTCCTTTAGTCCTGTGATTGTGGAGATCCCTCACTTTGCTGCTCTGAGAGGTAAAGAGAGAGAGCTGGTGATTCTGAGGAGTGAGACGGGAGAGAACTGGAAGGAGCATCAGTGTGAGTTCACCCAAGAGGAACTCAACCAGATTCTGAACGGCATGGACGAGGGTCAGTCACACTACACTACAGAGCTATTGAATTTAATTTAATGTTGGGATGTTTTGCGTTGATGCTGTTGTTTTAATTTTTTGTATGTAGATCTGGACACACCTGAGGAGCTGGAAAGGAAGCGCATCTGTCGCATCATCACCAGAGACTTCCCGCAGTACTTCGCAGTGGTATCGCGGGTCAAACAGGACAGTAATCTGATTGGTCCAGAGGGGGGAATCCTCAGCAGCACTGTGGTCCCCCAGGTCCAGGCTGTATTTCCTGAAGGAGCCCTCACCAAGAGGATCAGAGTGGGCCTACAGGTAACTGACAGGAGCATTATATAGATTCAAAAGTACAATAATAATTTTTGATGAACAAGAAACATATTTTTACAGTGTATAGTAAACATTTGCCAGTTATTAAAATGTAGCAATTCATTTATGTTCTTGTTGATGGGGGGGGGGGACCTGTCCCAGCAACTATGGGCTTTAAAAGGAACAGTCACAAGGCCAACATTGATTTTGCACACACTATATAAAACCTTGAATTATGTGCAATTACTAGTAAAAATTACTACGTACCAAGATTTCATACATTATAGAATGTCAATAATGGTGTTTGTTTGATGTCTGATGTCAGTCCCAACCAGTGCCCCAGGACGTAGTGAGGAGGATCCTGGGAAACAAGGCCAGCTTCAGCCCCATCGTTACCCTAGAGCCCCGCAGGAGGAAGTTCCACAAACCCATTACTATGACCATCCCTGTACCCAAGACCAACGCCGACCCCACAATGAATGGATTTGGAGGAGACACGCCCACGCTACGTCTGCTCTGTAGTATCACTGGTGAGGACATATGACTCTGTAAATGGACATTAGAGACAGGGAGTATTATATAAGATGAAAATGGGGTCAGGAGACATTCAAGTCTGGCTATGGTTTGAACTCTCTCCTGTAACATTGGCTATTCTAACTAAGCAATGTGAATCGCAATATTATTTTTTTTAGGTGGGACAACTCCTGCCCAATGGGAGGATATCACAGGAACCACTCCATTAACATTCATCAACGACTGTGTGTCCTTTACCACCAACGTGTCTGCCAGGTAACACCAGACACTGTTACACATTTCACTGCTTCTTGGACTAGATGATTCACCGCTGCTATGCTCTACCTCCAGATTCTGGCTCATAGACTGTCGGCAGGTGCAGGAATCGGTCAACTTCTCTACTCAGGTGTACCGAGAGATCATTTGTGTCCCTTACATGGCCAAGTTTGTCATTTTTGCCAAGACCCACGACCCTATCGAGGCCCGCTTGCGCTGCTTCTGCATGACCGACGACAAGATAGACAAAACTCTGGAGCAGCAGGAGAACTTCACTGAGGTGGCCCGCAGCCGAGACGTAGAGGTGAACTACATCATTATTATACTTTATACTGCCCCTGTATTCTGGATATACTTTAGATATACTTTTTGTATCATTTGTCCACATTATGTTAAACATCTTTTTCTCAGGTTTTGGAGGGTAAACCTATCTATGCAGAATGCTTTGGCAACCTTGTCCCTCTCACCAAAAGTGGCCAGCATCATCTATTTAGCTTTTTTGCCTTTAAGGAGAACAGACTAGCTCTCTTCATCAAAGTAAGCCATTGTTGTTAGATTTGCACATTAGTATACATTCTATTGTTTTACTTAATGCTGTGCGGATGTGTTTAGATTCGAGACAATACTCAGGAGCCATGTGGGCGTCTGTCCTTTTTGAAAGAACCCAGGAATTATAGGTCACTCACCCAACACGCCATATGTAACCTCAACATCACCCTCCCCTCGCACTGCAAGGTGGGTACTCTGTTGCCATAGTAACTGTTTATGAACATAGAAAGTAGGCAAGCCTGTTTACAGATATGATATGTAAATGTATCAAAAGCCACTCACTAGACTTGAATTTCCTGGTTTTGATGAACTGTCCTCCCGAGCATCCTATGTCATGTGTAAAGTAGCCTACAAGAACAGGACAAGTCTCAAAACCCAGCTAATCAAGTCAATGTATATGCACTCACTAACTGGGGGTATTTCATAAAACAGGCTTACTAGATATTCTGATCTATTTTGTCCCTTAATCAAACCAAGGCCCATCATCAGTGTCCTGCCAAAACTGGTTGCCATTGCCATAAATCTTACTTTCCTAATACACTTGATGAAATACCCCCTGCTGTCATTGTCCTTTGTTTACTTCACTTGATGTTGCTGTTATTTTACCTATACATTTCTGCTTCTTGCTGCTTCTTGCTTCAAAAGGAATCTGACTCTGACCAAGACGAAGAGGTAAAGGCTGCCACTGCAACCCATCTTAATTTTACAAACTGCAGTAAAAAAGTAAAATGCCAGTCATTAGCTAGAACCATACGATTTGCTTAAGCTTTTTACTGTCTGTCTCTATTGTTTATCTGTGGAGGTAGCCATAGTTTTAGTATGTTTGTTGATAAAACAATAATTATTAATGTATCGTATGTTATTTTACAGAATGGCAGAACCCTGGAGAAATGTAAGACACTATATATTATTTTCTTCTCATGAGTACTAATACTATTGCAATCTAAACTGACAATAGTTTGCATGTATTTTTTTATATTAATACCTAAACAACTTTAACAATTAGACAGTGACTCATTTACACATTCATCTCACCAAAGCCTTTTAAGCTTCCTAGTTTTTTCTTATGTCACAGAAAACCTGTTCCTGCCTTATTCCATCATTTTGTTTAAAATATAGCTTTTGTTTGTTTTTTTTATACCTGCTGTTAACACACCAAACCCTTTTCCTCTCACAATTTGAGGCGGGAAATTCAAGAAAGATAATCACTATCCACGTATGTACTTTTGAATATAACCCATTCATATTGTGGTGATAATAAAATTACATTAGCCACTAATTAACTTTCCCATTACTAGCAGTAGCATTCACAAAGAACATTTGTGATGTGCATTTATCTGAAGTATCAGTGTAGACAGTGGTGGACTAGACAAACAAAACTAGTGCAGTAGACTGATTTGCTATCTCGTCATTACTTTGAATGAATGAAGACAGACTTCAAATCCCCTAGAAGATGTCCCATGTCTTAGTAACTTGTGTCATGCAGTTTTCCTACACAGTATAATAAATATTCAAGCAGTTTGTGATCCACTCACTGTGATGTGGTCACATAGACACTACTGTCAATTTTTAGGAAATAGAATCTACAAAGAACACTTATTTTTGTAGAATGGCAAAACACAAAACAATTAGCTCACAGAGAAATAAATAAACCTAGAGATGCTGTGTGTAGTGTAGTGTAAAGCATCTCTTGAAGTGAACAGGAATATAAATATTACAATACAAAACCAAGAAGAAGCTTTATTCACCCCATGACTCTTCAAGTATGTATTGACTTTGTTTAATCCACTCTTTATTGTAATGTTACCAGTTAGATGAAGACCAAATTTCTCTAATGGGTTGTATAATTTATTTAAAAAAATATTTTAAAAAACACTTATTCCTCCCTATAACCTGTCCATCTCCCCTTTCCTTTGCTTTGCATGGAAATAACTTGCCTAACCTAGACGGATGTGTGTGCTTGTGCCACTAGCATTGTGTGTGAAAGAATTATTATTTATTTTATGTTCACAATATTTTAGGTTGACACTAAATTTCCATTATACTGTTTTCTAGTGTTTTTTATAGAGTAAAATGATTCATCATCAGTTAATTAAGTCATCACTGGCTTTCTCTGAATAGTGTTCTTTGTTATTCTTTTGACATTTGTCATTTGTCTGAGCAATCTTGAGATTTGTTGTCATCTGTTTTTCATTCTTTTGTGTTGTATTTTGTGTGGTCTGTAGTTTGTATTGTGAGTGTGGCTGTGCTGAGAGAGTAAGCAAGTTATTTCCTGCTGACATCCTTTCCATTGGTTTTTTTTTGGTTTTTGCTTTACCATAGACACTTCAGATATACATGATGGAATCTTGATACCTGGAAGTAGAATCCTTTGTAACTGTTGTCCTATGATCCTTGTAGTGTGTTCCAATCTGATCCTGACCCACTTCTCCAATGTCTGTCTCCTTTCATTTGAATTTTTGATTTTCTTTACTCCTTACTTGTTTGTCTTCCATATGGAAGACGAAGAGACGCAGACATCAGTCCTGAAATCAGAGCTGATGCGAGAGCCAGACCTTCTATCCGACGTGTCAGAGATGAAACAAGATTTGATAAAAATGACTGCCATCTTGACAGCAGACTCCACGGGGAAATCTCATTCACTTAAGACATGTGGTCTAGATAAAGGCACTGAGGATG
This sequence comes from Philypnodon macrostomus, assembly GCA_036025475.1. Lineage (NCBI taxonomy): Eukaryota > Metazoa > Chordata > Actinopteri > Gobiiformes > Eleotridae > Philypnodon > Philypnodon macrostomus. The sequence continues at coordinate 50,317 of JAVQKC010020028.1, read as the reverse complement.
TGTCTGGAGAGCCCTTAGACATAATGGAAAAAGACTTAGAAAAAGTCAAGGAGGACCTAGAGAAAGTCAGTGAGATTCTTAGGAGTGGAACCTATGATGACGAGGCAGCGGAAGATGCAGCCAAAGCCACTCGAATGAGTGAGGAGTGGGTTCTTGTTACTGACAGCGAGATATCAGAGGCTCAAAAGATGGCCACCCTAAAAACACAGGAGCCGGTTTTACGTGAGAGTAGAGCTAACAGAGGTGCTCCAAGACCTAAAGCCATAAAAGACCCTGGTGACCTTAAAGAATACCTCCTTGATGCACCAGTTGGGTCAAAGGTTAAAGCGAAAAAAGAATCAGCTGCACAAGAAAAATTCACAGATGTTGTGTTACGTAAAAGTACAAAGACAACATCCAAAGTGCAAGAAGTAGGCACTGCTGGTGATATTAAAAAACCACTGAGAAAGAAGGGCAAAGAGGACACAGATGCAGGTGCTCATTTAAGTGTGCCTACAGCCCCTACCAAAACATCCCCCATCTCTCCTGTGGTCGAAGAAACTCCCATTGGCTCAATCAAGGACAAAGTCAAAGCCTTACAACAGAAGGTTGAGGCAGAACAAAAGGGCAAAAAGGCTACTGGAGTTAAGACTTCACAGTTACCAGTGACCAAACCCCCACCAAAAGCCAAAGAAAGCCCTAAGTCAAAACAGGGTCCTCCCAAATCTCCCAAAGCTGAAGATGAAAAACTAGAGGAGACCATGTCTGTTAAAGAGCTAATGCAAGCATTCCAGACAGGGCAGGACCCCTCCAAAAGAAAGTCTGGGCTTTTTGAGGTCAAAACCACCACCACCACTACATCAAGATCAGAAAAAATGACAAAATCAGAAACTATTCAGTCTAAAACCATGACCAAAACCATAACCCCCCGTGTCTCTCAAGACCAGGAATTGTCTTTGGATTCTAAACTTCACAAGAAAGAGCCCCCTCAGCTTGACAAAAAGACAGAAAGTGGCCAGTCAGAGCTAAGAGAAACTGTAGACTTTGGTAGCGGTGGCCTTGATGACAGCCCAGACAGCCTAAAGCATGAAGGTGCTGCCGAATCACTCACAAGTGCCAGTTCTGGAGACGGAACCCCTCACCTAAGCTCTGAAGACAGTGGCAAACATGAGGGTCTGGCCACTCCAGACACAAGTCCCGAGGGTATCTGTTTGTCTCCCAAAAGTGGACAATCTTCTATAGTCAAAACAAAAGAAACTAAAGACATAGAGAAATCTGGAGACTCTGGTCTAGGGACCACTGCTGACCAGTTGTCTGCTGAACTGACCCTCCCTGTGTCTTCAAGCGAGGCTGCAGATGACCACACAACAAGTGAGTCTATATCTGCTAAGAGGAGCCAGTCAAAACCAAGTAAACCTCACAAACTCACAAAGAGAATATCAGAAACAGTAGAAACCTTTCTTAGTGATGACGAGAGTCCTGATCGTCAGCTAGACATATCCTTATTTGGTTCTCCAGTGCCTAGATATTTTTCTCAGCGCCAGGACAGTTTAGAGCTACCTTTAAAGCCAGACTCAGATATTCTCAGTCCATTAGCCGATGACTCTTACACAATAAGCCACAGGGACTCTCTTGAAGGTAGCCCCCTCATGGAAGAAGCCTCCTCCCATAAGTCCCCAGACTCAATTGAACCTAGTCCAACCAAGGAGTCCCCACCTCATGACTCCTTAGAGAGCAGCCCTGTAGAAAACAAAACCCTTCCATCTTTTCCTCCAACAATAGATCAACTTAGTACCACCACTACATTTCCAGAGCCCTTCAAACCTAGGGAATCGCCCCAAGAAGCCCTTCGTAGTAGACTGCTAAGAGACTGTGACCCTAGTGCTGACGATGACAGTTGTGAGCAGACATCTCAGATGACAAGTTCTGGTAAGAGTCCTCTCTCCCCAGAAACCCCTAGTTCTGAAGAGGTAAGTTATGAGACCAACCACAAACCCCCTGAACACACATTACTGTCTGTTCAAATCAAACCTGCTGTCATCCCTGAAGATCCAGAGGAAGAGGACAGCTCAGGAGCTAAAAGAAAGTTCACCCCAGAGGAAGAAATGTTTAAAATGGCAGCCAAAATAAAAACATTTGATGAAATGGAACAAGACGCAAAGAGCAAAAAAAATGCTAGAAAAGATTTGTGTCCCTCAGCAGAATCCAAAACAGGGGATGACAGCGATGAGATGTTAGAGCCCAAAATTGAGAACCTTCCACAAAGTGACTATGGTTTCAACAGACCAACAGAGGTTTCAGAGTTAGCACTATTTGTTGACTTCCCTATTAAAGTTCAACCTCCCTCTCCTTTTTCAGCAGGTTTACCTGATGGACCTAAGAGCAAAGACGCCATAAAATCAACATCCGCCATATCAGAGGGACCCCACTCTGTCTCAGACCTGTCCAAAAGCATGCTTGAGTCAAGATTGTACATGGCAACGGAAACAGACAAAAGTGTCAAAAAAGCTGGTTTAACAATGACAGAAGACAAGAAGGAAGAGCACTTTAAAAAATCTGAGAAAGTCAAAGATGACACTAGTGGGACCACTAAACCAGGAAGTAATGTATCTTATGAAGCAAAATCTGAAGATAAGGGACAAACTAATGTTAGTTCAATTTTAGGCAAAACAGAGGCCAGTCATAATGAACCAGGGGGACCTAAAACTGAATCAAAAGGTGTTACAGCTAAAGTGGAAACTAACTCATGGACTTCTGCATGTGAGGATGATGATGCTTTTGTAGCTCGTGTCAAAGAGGAAGAACAAAAAGTACTCAATCTGGTTGTAGATCGCCAGTCTCTCCAAGCCACTCCTGATACAACACCTGGTAGAACACCTACAGAGGAGAGCACCCCTACAAGTGAACCTAACCCTTTCCTGTTCCAAGAAGGAAAGCTCTTTGAGATGACTCGAAGTGGTGCCATTGATATGACAAAAAGGAGCTATGAGGAGGAAGGGGGTGGTTTTGCCTTTTTTCAAATTAGGGAACAGTCTTTAGAGGAGCCTCCTTTAGAGGAATTACAAGAAGGACAAAGGTCAGCAGCTGAGCTAGAGGTAGGCCTGAATCTTACATTAGAGGTTAAGGCTGAGGAAGATGAGAAGTCAACACAAAAAACGGTCTCTCACTTGCATTCCCATACAGAAGTGGGCCAGGCAGCCACTAAAGCTGATGCCTCAAAATCCAAGATTCCTAAAATGGGCATAGCAGCTTCATCCAAATCTTCAAAGATAGACCAAACTTCTCCTGATGGCCCAGAGACCAAACATTTAGGTGAAACCTCCTTAGAAACAGAAACAAGCTCCTCTGACCAAATGATAACCAATGTGCAGACAGCTGAAACTACTGTTACTAGATCTGTTTACTCAGAGCAGGGCCAGGAGTCTTCTGATTCCTCTCCAGAGGAACAACAATCAGTGGTAGAAAGCTCCAAAACCTCAGTAAAGTCCAAACAAAGTACCACTACCACAAGTGTAAAAAAGACTTCAGTCAAATCACAAGTCAAGTCTTCTCAAGTTCGGGCTAAATCCACAACCCCATCCTCCTCAGCTAGTAAAAAAGAAGCTCCCTCACCATCAGCTGAGTCTAAGTCAAGAATTCCTATTAAGGCTGGTGCTCAAAAGCCTGAGTCCACAGTGAAACGCACAGAAACTATGCAAGACAAAAAGCTCAAGCTCCCAGTGAAAAAAGATTCAAGGAGAAAATCTGAGACAGATGCTGGTCCCTCTGTAGAACTGAAAACCAAGACAGCATCTTCTAAAGCCAAGAGCTTCTGTGAAGGAGAGCCTACCAGACCATCACCCAAAAAGGAACAGGGTCGCCCCATAAGTGTTGAGTCAACCAAATCTAAAGGTTTCCAGTCTAGATTGCCAGTTCGAGGCAAAAGTGGCCAATCTACAACACCTACTAAAGAGAAAGATATAGCGGGTAAAGATTCCTTTGATTTCTTTGAGGAAATAAGCGGCGAAGCAGCAAAAGTTGTGGAGAGATTGGCACAGGCACAGACAGAAAAGGAACTAGAGGCTGCTGCCGCCAACTCAGATGACGAGAGCAGTCTGATTGAACCATCAGTCCTAGAAAGGGAAGCCTTCACTGAGATGCAGTTCCCTCCCTCAGGAGCCATCTTTCCCATTAGACCTCTTTGGGATGACCCTGTTGAGACACAGATGCAGCGAATCCCAGATGATAAAGTCCCAAGTCAAGGTATCCCCCCAGTTTAAGGGGCTATTCTATTTCTCTTGTGCCATTAGATCACTTTAGCTGTAAAGGTGCTGCCTCTCTGTCTCTTGTAGTTGAATCCCGTTGTAGTTGAAGAATCCTTGTGGCTGTCCATTCAGCTGTGCTTGTGTTTGTATTTACGTCTCTCTTTCCTTGTGTGCTGAAAATCTCAAGATTGACTTAAAGGCTTTAAGCATTTTTAATTTGCATTGTTGTTTACAATAGTAAATGTCATCAAATTATGAAATAGTCATAGATTGAAATAGAAATAGACATAACACAAGAGTATTATAGTTCTTTGTTTTATTGAGCTAAAATCGGATTCAAAGTAAAAAATCGGATTCAAAGTAATAGACACGTTTAAAGAAGCCAGTCAAGATACTGTTCCTCAGTGCTAGTTTTAGTATGTGGTGTGGCGTGATGGCTCATGGCTATCTGGTGGTATTTGCAGTAGATCCACAGGATGAAGCTGAGAGACAAGAGCAGCGGTTGGGGATTATAGCTGACCATCTGGGCTTTAGCTGGACAGGTGAGTTGTAACCTCCGTAATCATATGGCATGTGTTTCTATGTTTTGATCAAAAAAATTAATACAAACATTTTTTTTACAGAGCTGGCTCGTGAAATACACGTCAGTGAAGAAAGGATAAACCTAATCAGGGCTGAGAACCCTAACTCACTGCAAGATCAAAGCCATGCCCTTCTCAGGCTCTGGGCAGAGCAGGAGGGGATTCAAGCCACAGGTAAAAATAAATACATTGTTATGTATCATTAGTTTGCATGTGTACGTTCACATTTATTTTTTTTAAACTACAGAAGCATCATTAATCAAAAGACTTACTTCAATCAACCGAATGGACATAGTTCATCTCATCGAAACCAAGATCATGAAATCCACTCAGGATGAGACATCATCACATACCTATGCAGAAATAGAACGAACCATAGCCCTTGATCACAGTGAAGGTACAGAAAGCATACAAATAAAATATATTTTGCCACTACAAAGGTTTAAACATTTAAGTACTTTTATTTTTGTGTTCAATTTATCTTTAGGGTTTTCGGCTCTTCATGAAGATATCGATAGTCCCAGGTCAGGCCGCCGTACAGAGGCTACATCTAGGAGTCCAGGCTCAGGGCAAGATGTACCAGTGGTGTCAGCAGAAGACTTATCCTCCAGTTTGTCATCACTACCTGAAACAATGGGACGATCAGAAACAGACCTGCTAAGAAATGTCCAGAAAGGGAAAATACAAAAAGAAATTGAAGTAACATAGTGAGTATATTTATAGAACTGAAGCTGACCACACTGAGTTTCAAGCTAATATCTGTCTACTAAGTATTACAAATTGCTGTTCTGTGACTTTTTTCTACAGCTCCAGACACATTAATATGATATACACATTTCCTTGTTATTTATAGCTCATCACAAGGAATATATGAGGAAGTGGGAGACCCAACTCTACACTCTGGGAGTTTGAAACAAGTAAGTCCGTTCTTCACATTGTATCGAACATCCCCCTACAACCTCCGATCCCATGTCATTGACCCTGTGTATAAAGGTGGGCCCAAGTTATGTGCACAGGTTGCCCCATCTCCTGACATTACTGTTGATTCAAGTGAAACTGAAGGGGTTGTGGGATATGAAGGGGCAGAGGGGGGAGAAGACTGGAGCCTTGAGTGTCTACGAACCAGCAGCTCGCCCGAACATGACACACATCATTTGTCATTAATGACTTGGCGAGAGATCGCCAACAGCTCTCGGACCGGTGTATGTGAAAGTCGACCACTGTCACTGACTGACTTCGGAGATACTCTGACTGAGTGTGAAGAAGCAGAGCAAGACTTTAGAAAACTGTCTATGGAGCTCACTGAAACCAGTGAGGCTCTTAAAAGTGCTGGCAATAAAGAAGACTCAACAAGTGAAGAAATACTTGAGCCTTCATCCAGTCCTGGTACAACAATGTTAGATCCAAAGCACATGAATGAAGTTTCATGTCGCCTTTACAAAGTTCTCTATGGATCAGATTTAGATCCAAGTGATGCCAGCATGGCTTTAACTACTGGAACTCTGGATCAACCTGAACTTAGGAAATTTGAGGCTGAAACTTTAGAATCATTTGATGAAAATGTTTCAAAAATGGTTCCTTGTTTAGACACTACTAAAGACATTGAGGTTAAATTACCATCTGTCAAAGATGAAATCCATGACTCACCTGAAATATATTCTTCCAACATTGGCGACACATTAGGTTTAATGATGGTACAGACTGGGATCATCAGCTCAGAAGTATCACATGACTCATCCTTGGAGCAGCGAGATGATAGTTTTGAAGGTGACATAATTTCAGCTAATCTAGAAGAAGAAACGGCATTAGTCAGTGATAGCTTTGAATACAGTAAAGCAGTTTCAAATGAAGCTCCAAATTCTCTAGTAGAAACTATCTCAGGAGCTTGTGGAGGTTTAATTGATAAAAATGTTGCTTCAGTTGCAACCCACATGACTGTCTTAGATACTAATTCTAACAGATCTCCAACTGATTCTTTATGTGATTCCCCAATACGAAAGAGTAGTCCACTTGATTTTGATACAGACACTCTTCTAACAGAAAGGGCCTCATCTCCTGAATCAGTTTCATCTGTAAATGAGCTAAGGCTGCTTGCACCCGATTCTCCCATTCCTCATTACAGACCTCTATCCCCTTTACCACCCCCAGATTTGCTCTGGGAATCTGGTGATGTCTTGGCATCCAGTCGAATACATTCAGTCCTGTGTGCTAGTAAGGCTATTGCAGAAGCTGAGGAAAGACCATTAACACCAATGATTTCAAATAAAAAACCATTTGGTAGGCAGGTTTTCTCAGGTAGTGATTATTGTTGTGACGAAGTGTCTGCATCAGTACACTCATTGACATTTGACATAGAAGACAGAGCATCATCACCTGAATCAAATATTTTAGAGACAGTTCCATGGCTCTTTACATTTGATGAAGAACAGACCTTTTTCATTGATAATAATGAGTCAAGACCATCATCTCCTGAATCCATAGATTTCACCAGTGCAGAAAGTCAGCTTCCCCCAGACTCACCTATTCCAGAGTTTAGGCAAAATATCCCTGAGGTCATTTCATATGCCTGGTGTAGGTCTTCCTCGCCTGAGTCATTATCATCAGAATTCAATTTTGAAGCAGAACTTACATCATGTTCACCTGGTCAATACAGGCCATCATCCCCAGAATCTGTATCCTCTGTAAACAAATATAAACAACTGTGCCCAGATTCACCTACTCCTGCATTCACCCAAGACTGGCCTGACTCTGTCGAAGCAATGACTGGTGAAAGACCCACCTCACGTGAATCACTATGTTCAGATATAGAATACAGCACCATCTCTCCTTTGTTATTTCAGTACAATGACAGACCATTATCACCATGTTCTGTTCAATTTGAAGAAGAATATATGATAGCCCCAAATGTAATACTTCCAACATTTTCAATGACTGAGGACATTGCCATCAGTGATCAAACCCTAACAGAATCTGTATCGGAATATGATGATTGGTTGATTGTGTCTTTATCGGACATTGATGAATCACCATATTCAACAGTGTCTAGTATTAGCCACACAGTTATACAGGAGGTTGCTGAAATTAGTAGTATGCCAGCTGTAGAAAACTCTGTAGAAAATATTACATTTGAAAATAATAGTGATGATAAACATGTGCAGATGGTGATGGAAAATCCAGTAGAACAATGGCTGATGGCAGAAACAGTGAAGCCTTCTAGCCAACTGCATGACCAACATATTGATCATGTTGGATCTGGTGAACCACAAACAGAAAGGCCAATGTCCCCTGAATCTGAAGCAGAATATAGACCTTTTTCACCAGCAACCATAAATTCCCTAAGCCTTTTGAGATCTCATTCTCAAGTGTCTATAGATGAACATTTGTCACCAGATTCACCTATTCCCCAGTTTTACAGCTCTGTCCCTGAATCCTATTCAATTACACTTTCTAGATCACCATCCCCTTGTTCTGTCTCAGATACTGAACCAGAGTTATGTGACAATGTTTTAACTACTAGACCAAGGTCGTCATCTCCTGAATCAGTTGGATCTGTAAACAGGTCACTTTCTGCTGACTCGCCAGTGCCAGACTTTAGCCGTGGAATACAAGTTTCAGTTGAATATGGTGTCTGCAGGTCATCCTCTCCTGGGTCAGATTCATATGATCCTGAGGATCCATCTGAATTCTGTTCAGCTGAATTTAACTATGATGAGAGGTTACCTTCTCCTGAATTGACAGAGAACAATCAATGTGTGTCACCAGTAGTAAATGATGCCTTAGGTCAAAATATAGAATCTACAAACGCTGATTTAGCTTATGAGTCCGTGCAAAATGTTAAAGGAGAAGAATTAGAACCATCTTTGTGTCCAGAGTCCACCTTTGAATCCATGCCATCAGGTGATCTTCAAAATCAGCAAATACCCAAGGCCTCAATTCTAGAATCTTGTATAGAAAACACAACATTAACTTATGATGCAGAACATTGGAAACTCATTTCTCACGTCAATGACCCACAGTATGCAGGAGTAACATACAAGAGAAGAATTAAAGTAACTGCATATACAGAGACAGAAGAAAAGGAAGACACTCACATTCTAATGGCCGGTATTAACCAAAGAGCCCTTTCACCAGACTCAGACGGAGCATATACACCAGTGTCAGAGCTTTCACTGAGGGAGGCAGAAGAATTCAGAACAGACTGCCCTCAGTTTACTGACAGTCATAGACCATTATCCGCAGATTCTTCTGTTAGTCAGTTCTTTGTCACCGAATCGGCATCTTTCCCAGGTCCCAGGTCAGTGACACCAGAATCGCATGCATCAGATTGGGAGGATTCAGCTGACTTCACCCTTTTAGTCACTTGTGAAAAAAGACCAGAATCACCAGCTTCGGTATCCTCAACATTTTTACCACCTGACTCACCAGTTCCCAACTTCCAGCCAACCTTACAAGAATTTGTTCAGTGTAGTCTCGGTCGATCTTGGTCTACTGATTCAGTCACCTCCGAACTAGAACAAGAACCAATCTACTCATTGTTTGATGAAACAAGGCCACTGTCCCCTGACTCTGTTGACGAAAATCAGCCTCTTTCATCCGAGTCACCTATTCCCCATTTTGGAAAGACTATATATGAATTAACAGTATTTACCTCTGAGGAAAGGTCCCCTTCACCTGTTTCAGTTGGATCAGATGTAGAATTTGCTTGTGTTTCTATGTTGCAACACTTTCATGAAGCCAGACCCTCCTCTCCTAATTCTTTTGATTCAGGAGATAATTATAGAGGTGATTCACCATTACCAGATTTTACAACAGACCGGATTGAATTATTTTCAGGTATGCTAAACAGATCCCCATCTCCTAAATCAGAGGTGTCAGAAGGTGAACATGACATCTTCATTGTTGATTTAGATCTTCAGAGACCAAATTCTCCAGAGTCACTCATAGGAGAAGCCATAGACAGTAAATATAAAAACCAAACACTTAGGGCTATTAGGGTGCCGGTATACAGACTTGTCTATGATGCTGAACTTTGGAAGCTTATCTCCCACATACGTGACCCCCAATATGTGGGTGAACAATACAGCAGTAAGACTGGAGTTTTTGAATATGCTGGAACAAGGATTGAATACATTGAGGAAGGTTCAGGTGTAATGGAGGGAGAGATAGAGGAGGCTGAGATAGTGAATATTTCAGAATCAGAGCCTGTGAAGAGTGCTGTGGAGCAGATTCAAGGGCCATGCGATGCTGTGACAGTTGCATTACAAACAGAAAGACCAATGTCACCTGACTCAGATGCAGATTATAGACCTTTTTCACCACAGACCTTAGAGCCACTGAGCCTAATGAGATCAGATTCTCAGGGCACAGCTGAATCCATAGATGAGTATAAAGCTTTGTCCCAAGATTCTCCTGTTCCCCAGTTTGACCACCCTCTTCCCCAATTCTATTCTTTTAAAACTTCTAGATCACCTTCCCCTATTTCTGTCTCAGATTCTGAACCAGTGTTGTGTGATCTTACTGTTTTAACAACTGAGGCAAGGTCAACATCTCCAGAATCAGTAGGCTCAGCAATTATACCTGATTCCCCCGTACCTGAATTTGCGCAAGCTATTCTTGATCAAACTATTTTGGCCACAGAGTGTAGATCCACTTCTCCTGCTTCTGCTTCCTATTCAGACATAGACTATGAAAGTGAGTTCCAGGAGGAGTTTAGTCTTCAGAGAGCATCATCTCCAGATTCAGTAGACACAAACAATGAGGAGCAAGCCCTCTCTCCAGATTCACCTGTTCCTCAGTTTGAACCAAAATTAGTTGAACGCTTTCCTTCATTTTTTGGTTTTCAATCAGAACGCCATAAATCTACACCTGCATCCTCTGATGAGTATGCACCCTTAATCCCTGTTCCTCACAAATCACCACAATTGACTACAACATTTCAAGAACTTCCACTGGACTCTGATAATCCAGAGTTTAGACACATGACAGATGACCCAGTAGTTAAGGTGCTCAGATCCCCATCACCAGAAATAATGTCATCAGATTCTGAGGTGGAATTTGATTCATCCTTATGGGCTGAAGACAGATGCTCATCTCCTGAATCCTTACCAACTTTAAGTAGATACAGTAGGCTTTCTGCAGATTCTCCCATTCCTCAGTTCAGACCACTTCTTCCATCTCAACAAGTGGGCATTATCAGGTCATTCTCCCCTGATTCTGTCTATAGTGATTCAGGATCCACCCCACTTACATCAGAACTCCTTGAGATAGAAGGGAGACCAGATTCACCTCTATCTTGCATGCTTGATTCAACACATCTGTCTCCAGACTCTCCTATTCCACAGTACATTGATGATCAGTTCACTATAGTAACATATATATCCACCTCACCTGATTGGACAGATTCAGATGAAGATTTAGAGATCACCTTAAGCAATCCTTGGATATTTGAGGACAGGGCATCGTCTCCCGGTTCACCAGCATTTGACAAATTCCAATCCCTTTCACCAGACTCACCCATTCCTCAATTTACAACATTCAAAGAGTTTCCTATGGATTTTAGGTCCTGCTCTCCTCAGTCAGTATTATCAGATTTGCAAACAGACATTAATTCCCCCTGGCAAACAGACTTAGAAGACAGGGCCTCATCGCCAGAATCCCATTCATCAAGTAAACTTACCATTGATTCTCCTATACCTCAGTTTTTGCAATTCCAGCATGAATTGCCGGACACAGTATTTGGTGATAGGTCAGCATCTCCATCATCAGAGTGTTCAGATGTAGAATACATAGTTATAAGTCAAAGTTCACATAGCTACGACATAAGAGACTCTTCACCTGTGTCTGAGCCTACTGATGATGGATTCAGGGCTCTTTCGCCAGACTCGCCTATCCCTGATTACACGCCTGAGGCACATCGTGTCATTATCAATCCTGGCTTTAGATCATCCTCACCTGAGTCTGTCGATTCAGATATTGAGTATGCATTTGCTGAGCTTGAGATATCCATGTACAATAGCACTGATGATAGGCCCGATTCACCAGAGTCAGTAGAGATACAGGTGCAAGAAAGACCTCATTCAGTGGAATCTCTGCCTGAATATAAACCATTGTCCCATGCTGAATTATTATTGCTTGAAAATATTAGATCAGTGTCACCAGAATGCTATGAATACCAAAGGTTGTCTCCAGACTCACCTCTTCCAGCCTTCACACAAAATGTTTTTGAAACTAATTTTACAGAGGCACACAATTGTTGTTCTTCACCAGAATCAGTATTGTCAGATGGGTCCGATTCTGCTTTATTTGATATAAAAGACATGGCAGAGCGACAATTATCACCTGTGTCAGATAAACCAGAGTCACCAGAATTAGATTATGATTCACTGTCACCAAAACCATCAGTAGGTGAGCAGACAGGTATAGTAGCTAACTCAGAGAAAGACACTGTTGAGACAGTTGAAGCTGTTGAGGTAGCAGAGTATAATTTAATTTATGATGGAGAGCTATGGAGGCTCATCTCTCAAGTACGTGATCCACAGTATAGAGGGGAAACTTTTCAGAGTAAAACTGGTTATATGCAATTTATTGGCTCCAAAATAGAGTATATAAACAATGAACAAGATACAAATTTAGAACCATTTACCACCACAGAGGAAGCTACGGGCTTTGCAAATGATCAAGCAAAAGCTAAAGTATCAGAATTTCCACAATCAATAACTAAACCCAAGGAGTCTTCACAAGAAGCTTCTTATAGTCAAACTAAATATATGTTTGAAAGTACTGCCCCCAAAGCAATGAGACCTGATTTGAGCGTGGGTGTGGAATTATATAAGGCTGAAGTTGATGTTTGCCATTCCCCAGATTCCTTAGAGGGCCGAGCCATGACCCCTGAATCAGCTATGTTAGTAGAAAGAGCATCATCACCACAATCAGTCACATCAGTGAATGAGCTGAGAGCTCTATCTCCAGATTCTCCTCTACCTCAATTTAAGGCCACACTCACTGAATGTGTGCTATATTTGAGATCGGTATCAGTGTCTCCTGAATCCATAGGGTCTGATGTAGACTACATGCAAACAGATAATGAGTCTTACCATGTAGAACTTAGAGCCTCATCTCCAGATTCAGTACAGTCAGAAGAACTAAATGACCAGGTTCGGCCATTTTCACCTGAGTCAGAGGCAGAATACACACCTATGTCATTTGAAACAGCAATGCACATTACTGACAAAAGAGCATCATCTCCAGAATCACTGATAGAGCACAGTGAACACAGGCATCTGTCTCCAGACTCCCCTATCCCTCAGTTTACAATATACTCAATAGAAGAATATAGATGTACTTCCTACTTCAGGTCATCCTCTCCTGAGTCAGAGGCTTCATACTCAGACTATGAGCTAACTGTCACTTCAGGAAGTGCTGATTATGAGAGACCCTCCTCTCCTGAATCTATGGTTTTTAAGAGAGGGTTTAGAGCCCTGTCCCCAGATTCCCCTCTACCTGAATTCACAACAGCTCTTCCACAATGTGTGACATTTTTAAGATCAGTATCGATTTCACCTGAATCCATAGGGTCTGATGTAGAGTATTTGCCACCTGATGATGAGTCTTACAATGAGTATAGAGGATTATCTCCAGATTCAGTACAGTCAGAGGATCTAGATGAAAAAGACCGGCCATTATCACCTGACTCAGAGACAGAATACACGCCTATGTCAACGGAATCAGCAATAATGTACATGACTGACAAAAGAGTATTATCTCCAGAATCAATGCCAGAGCACAGTGAACATAGGCGTCTGTCTCCAGACTCCCCTATCCCTCAGTTTATAGTATATTCAGCTAAAGAGTATACACCATACTTTAGGTCATCCTCTTCTGCGTCAGAGGCTTCATACTCAGACCTTGAGGTAACAGTCAGTTCCGGAAGTGCGGATTATGAGAGGCCCTCCTCCTCTGAATCTGTGGACTCTGACAGAGGATTTAGACCTCTGTCTCCAGATTCACCCTTGCCTGAATTTAGGACATCACTCCCAGAATGTGTGACATTTTTAAGATCTGCATCAGTTTCACCTGAACCCATAGGATCTGATGTTGATTACATGCTGTCTGACAATGAGTTTTACCACGTAGAGTGTAGAGGATTATCTCCAGATTCAGTACAGTCAGAGGATCAAGACGAAAAAGACCGGCCATTATCACCTGACTCAGAGACAGAATACACACCTATGACAAGGGAATCAGCAATAATGTACATGACTGACAAACGAGCATCATCTCCAGAATCAATGCCAGAGCACAGTGAACACAGACGTCTGTCTCCGGACTCTCCTATCTGTCAGTTTACAGTTGACTTAACAGGAGAGTATAGCATCTACTTTAGGTCATCCTCGTCTGAATCAGATTGCTCATACTCAGACCTCGAGCTAACAGCTTCAGAATTGGTTGACTGTGAAAGATCTTCCTCTCCAGAATCTATGGACTCTGAGAGCGGGTACAGACACCTTATGCCTGATTCACCAGTCCCTGAGTTCATGAGAATACTGTCATCCTATTTTATGGACAGGGGTGCCACAGTTGAATCATGCTCTCCAGTGTCTGTAACTTCAGACTCTGAGTTTATAGCTTTGCCTTTTGATTATTGGATTGATACTGGGCCAAGACCAACAAGTCCACAATCAATTGAGTCTGAAGAAGAAATAGACACAGGTGTTGGTAGCACACATATGTTAGGCTCTATAAGTAAACATTTCAGTCGTGTGATATCTGAACGAGACCGACCATTGTCCCCTGAGTCACTGACAGAAGAATCACCTATGGCATTTGAATCAGCCATGCACATGATTGACAAAAGAGCATCATCTCCAGAATCAATGCCAGAGCACAGTGAGCACCGGCGTCTGTCTTTGGACTCCCCTATTCCTCAGTTTACAGTGGAATTGGAAAGGTTTCCTACTGCCATACCCCAAAGATCATCCTCTCCTGAATCAGAGGCTTCCTACTCAGACCTTGAGCTAACAGTCACAGAATTGGCTGATTGTGAAAGACCTTCCTCCCCTGAATCTATGGACTCTGACAGTGGATACAGACACCTTATGCCTGATTCACCGGTGCCTGAGTTCATGAGAATATTGTCGTCCTATTTTATGGATGGCAGTCCTCTACTTAGATCAACCTCTCCTACGTCTGTGACTTCAGACTCTGAGTTTGTTGCCCAACCTGTTGATTACTGGATTGACGACAGCCCAAGACCATTGAGTCCACAGTCTATTGAGTCAGAAGAGGAGTTAGACATATGCGATGAAAGTATACAAATATTAGATTCTTTACCAGAAGATTTAAGGCATGTGACTCCTACCTTGTTGCTGGAAAGCACTTCAGCACTACGGGAAAGTGTCGATGCAAAATCAGAGGCGATAAAAAGGTCCCAGTCTGAAATGCAGCAAAGCACTGTTTTTGAGCCAACCCATGGTGCAGAAGACATTGTGAGAGACGCCAAGACCATCTCACATTGGGTAAGAGTCGGAGCATGACGTGAAGATATGAGTTGCCGTTGTTGAATATAACCATTAACCATGGGCTGGTGGATTTCAGTGTAGCTTTAATTTGATCAACTAACATGAAAAAGTGCACCTCAGAATGACCAGCTAACTACGGGTTTGGCACAATAGACACTGAACACCTAATAGCATGATACTATGTAAAAGAACAGTAGGTATTATTGTTCAGTTAGAACAAGAAAGATGTCCTGATCTGACAGTTGCTTAGATGCTATTAGTTGCATGTATTGGTTTGACATTATGATTGCTTGGTGGTTGACTGCCCACAGTTTAAACTTGTGATGACATAATGTAAAAATGAAACAACCTCTTGACCCCACTATATGTGCACCTCTAGGCTTTTCAGAAACAAGATGAAATGCAGAGTCCAATAATGTCTGCTACAACATCAAAAACAGAAGAGCTAGGTCCTATTCATACAACATTAACTAAAAAGCAAAGCAAACCAGTTCCTCTTCTGCTACCGGAGCAGACGACATACTCAACCCACCGAACTGTCACACCAGTCCTACCTTCAACACATGGGACATCAGGACTATCTGGATCATCAGAGGTTCTGTCCTCTGAGTTATTTTCACCCATGTCCAGCCACTTTCTGATACCTCCAGATTATGAGGCAATCTTTTCAGGACAGCAAACACTTCGGGTTTCTGAATGTAGTGAACCTTCTTCTTTAAGTGACCCAGTGTTCAGTCTACCCACTAGCATCACAGCTAAGTCTGAACCTTCTGAAGAGTTTGAGTTTTCTCCAGATTTTAACAGAGTTCTTGCAGACTTTGAGAAGACGGTCTCTGAACTGGAATCTCCCAAAGTAGAACCACGTAAGGACTCTGAATCTCCACAAATGTCCGATTCAGATTTGGAGTTCTTTGACTGCAAACAAGCCTTGTCTGACTTGTCTGAACCAGAAGATACTAAAACAGAACATGCAATGGCCTATCATATTTCAGAACCACCGTCTCCAATGCCAGGTAGCACCCTGGAGTACCCTGCACACCATTTCTTGAGAGCAGAGGACTATAAGCGCCTTTCTTCAGGAAGTGAAAGTCTTGGTGAATTTGCTTATGATTCGGGGGGTTCAACATCTGCCCTCCCAACATGTGAGGAGCTGCCCCCTAGAGGCCAGGCAGGGTACTATGATGAGGATGATGACCTTGAAAGGGTAAGGTCTGAGCATGAGCACAATGCAATTCTGCACTGGTTTGTTTCTGTGGGACTGTTATGAGTTTTGACTGATTACAAATATACCGTGTGGTTAACAAATGCTTCTGCATGTGAGCTTTTTTTTAGAAACAGAAAAAACGTCACCGTACTCATGCCAGGTGAAAACGTATAGCTATATACATTCAATTAGCAAGAAAATCTCTCTCCATTAAATCCATCGATGCCCATTTCATAATATTGAAAATTTAGCATATAATTTGAGGAAAAAAGCAGTGGCCTGCCTTATTGTGTTTGGGTGTTTGGTGTTAAGTGACTGATTCTGGGGTTGAGTAGTTACCCACATGCTCTGTGATGCTGTGGGTTGAGGCACTAAAGATATTGATAAATAACTTTGCTGTTTGACTGAGCTAACTGGCCTTGGAGATTCTCACTCTTTGTCATATAGTCATGGTTTTGAGCTGATGTCTCCAGGTGAAATCAGATGCATTTAGGTTATGCATGATGATGATACCTAGAAGTTAGGTCCATCCAAATTTCCATTATGTCATGTTCTTGTCAGCATCATTCTTTCTCTGCCTGTTGATCCACCTTGCATGTGCTCTTACATAAACCTCCCTTCTCTTCATCTCACTCTTGTAATTGTAACATATTTGATGTCTCATGGCTCATTTCATTTGCTAATATTACGTGAGGTAAAGAGAAAGAGTTTTGCACTATGCTGTAGACTTGTTAAATGGTGCATTGCTGCTCTCCAGGAGATAGCAGAGGAGCTAGGGGCGCTGTCCTCTGATAGTTCAGAGGAGGAGATACTGACCACCAGAGTGGTCCGACGCAGAGTTATCATTCAGGTAAACAGGCATGATTCAATTGTCCACCACTGAGGCACTGGTGTGGAGTGTTGCCTGATAAAAAATACTACAATTACATCAGTTGTGCATGTAACTTCACAAACAGCAAATTTGTACTAGAGGAGGATAGTAGGATGTCTTCTGTCATTTTTCTGAATATCTGCGGGATGCATGTTTAGATAAGATTTACTGGGATGTATGATAAAGAAAAACACGTCAATGACCTAACTGAATTAACAAGTCCAAGTTTGTTGCAGTGGCTTTTATATTTATTTTATTTATTTATTTTTATTTAACCTTTATTTAACCAGGTAAACCAATTCTGGTTCTCAATTGTGGTGCTTTATTAATTTACTCTTGACTTTTAACTGCAACCATAGTTTTGTAGTGCATAATCTAATAATTTGAAGAGTATGTTAACTGTTATATATGTTATGTGTTATATATATGTTTGTTGTGGATATGATTTATAATGCTGTCAAGATTCATTTTTGTTTATGTTTTCATTTTGACAGGCGGACACGTTACCAGATATTCCACCACAGACTGTTACTGAGGAAAAGTACACGGATGAGTATGGAAACATGGTGGTTAAGAAGGTAAGAAATAATCATGGATTCGATTTAGAACATGCTTTACAATGCCAGCTTTCTCAAAGTGCTTACAGTTTGAGTCCTTTATTCATTCACACCACAGTCACACACTGGTAGTGGTAAACTGTCTTTGTAGCCACAGCAATAACAATCACATGACCACATACTTATATAGGCAATGTACAGATTCAAGTGTGTGTGTTCAAGTGTAGGACGGCCACTCTACCATTCTGTAGGACACTGTGTAGGACTCTGTGTAGGACTCTGTGTAGGACTCTGTGTAGGACTCTGTGTAGGACACTGTGTAGGGCTCTGTGTAGGGCTCTGTGTAGGACACTGTGTAGGACTCTGTGTAGGACTCTGTGTAGGACACTGTGTAGGACTCTGTGTTGTGCAGAACTTACCTGTTGTTACACTCCCACCAGATTACTCGGAAGGTGATTCGAAAGTATGTATCGCCGGATGGCCTGGAGACACAGGAGGTGACCATTGAGGGATCCAAACAGGACATGGTCCGGGTAGAAGAAGGAGACACTGTGTCCCGAGTGGTCAAGAGGACTGTCCTGCACAGTGAGGGAGAGCAGAGAGAGGTCAGTCTCTAAAGAAAAAGGGAATCCAAAAGTACATCTAAAAGTCCTCCTGTTCAAACTACTACAAAAAATATAAATCCTGACCAATCAAATAAAAATAAATATAAGTGTGAGTCCTGGACATTAACTGCTGTCATGTTGTGTCCTTAGCTCACCTTCTCTGAGCCGCTGGCTCTTGGTGCTGCCACAGGGTCAGAATTTGAGGTGGAACCAGTGCAGGGGCGAAAGGTCAGTAAAGTGGTGAAGACGACAGTGGTGAGAGGAGAGAGGATGGAGAAGCAGACAGGAGATCCTTCACTGGTCTCAGATCTGCCCTCAGCCAGAGAGGACTTTGAGAAGGTCAGTCTCACACCACTTACAGCATTTCTTACAGTATAATCATTATGTTTGGCTTCTTTTTGAGCAGGTTGTTTGTGGGTACTATATTAGCGCTACATTTTTTACAATTTCCAAATTTTCTCCAGGCGTTGAGCTATGCAGGGGCCTTTGGCAAAGTGCAGCTGCCTCATTTGATAGAGAGGGAGATTGTACAGGACGACGGTTCTGTGATTAAAAGGTCTGAAGCATGGGAGTGACTAACAGGAGTGATAGTGTATGCATGCTGTAATTAGTGCATTTAAAACAATCTAAAATGATCCACAACTAGGTGTATCCTTTTGTCATCTATGTTGATAACAATAAACCATATCCAAGAATGCGGAAAAAGTGGGTATCCAGTGTTGTATATTGTCATGTTCCTAGAGCCGTTTATCTGGCACCATTTTACGGTTTATTTAATAAGCTGTTCCAGTTTATTTGTGGCTAATGGCTCCTAATATGTGTGCTTTGAAGTCTAATCTTTAATCCCATTGTGTGGTTTGCTGAGACATGAAAACAAATCAGTCCTGATCTGACTCTCTTGCCTCTAACCACAGAAGCCAGATGCGTAAGGCGCGGACCCAGAAGAGGACTGTGGTGAGGGACCGCCGGGGTAAACAGGTTCACCTGGAGAGACTGGACGACACACCCCACGCCCTGCAGCCGGACGTCCTACAGCGGCACCTGCACCGGCTGCTCCTCAGATACTGCCAGGACCAGGACCAGGAGAGAGAAGACAAAAACCAGAGCGATGAAGACCAAGAGAAGGAGGAAGAGGAGGAGAGCTCTGAGTGAACTTCTTACGTCCTGTTTTGGCAGTGGACGGAGCAGGATTTACACATTTTTCCTGTCAATTTGTGACCAAAGATAGCTCTCCTTTGCATTTTCTTTTTGGATGATTTTCCACTAGCCGCTGTGGTTTGATTGACAGCAGGGCATGGGAATCGGATCGTTTCGTGCCTCACATACGGGCCTCTTCTGGAGAAAAAACAAACTCTTGTAAACATTTGTACATAGAGGGAATTAAAAAATCACGCTTGGTCCGGGAGAGAAGCATTTACTACATAACTAGCCCCATAGAGCTGCTGTTAGCGCACTGACTGAGCTGGAGACTCTAGCCGTGGCTCTGTTTACAAAAGAGGCTGTGTCCATCACACCTTCAGTCTTCCCATAATGCATCTGCCCTTCTCGTTGTTGTGCGTGTCCTAGTGTTGTGCGCTCACATCAGCCCACGCGGAGCAGTCACCTGTGTGTGTGTGTATGTATGTGTCAATGCTCAAAGAAAGTAGTGATGATGAATGTTGTGTTGCTGAGATTTGAAGCAGGATAAGCACTTATAACCTCCACTGTTCAACTCTCCAAGCCTTTACCAGACAAAGCTGGCTGGGGTTAGCTGTTAGTAAAGTCCAACATTTCAGCTAAATTGGGATTTTCAAGAAATAGAATCACTTTCCACGATATATATCAAACCAAATTTGAACTTATGTTAATCCTATTGTAATGTTTGTAGTGTTTATTTTTGGGAGAAAGATATAGTGCTGGAATATCATCTTTTCCAAAAGGATTTCCTGCCCCGTTAACTTTTCCTGGTTAGTTTACACCAATAGCCTATAGAAGCTAAGAGATCTCTGTCTATACAGGTTATGGCCACAGCTAGTATCTAGTATGGAAAGTTCTTGGTCATTTCAACAGTTTACGGTTGGTGGTGGATAATGAAAAAGATTACTTTCCAAACTGAAAAGAATTATTATACTAATTATTTTTGCATGATTGTGTCCTGTGCCCTATATATAATAGCATCTACGCTCTAAATAACAAACAATTCAATACAACAAAATGAATTGGCAATGTTGAATATCTTTTTGGACTTTGGTCACAGTCTAGCCTCAGAACCAGCCTTGTCCAAAGCACTCCGGATGTAGAGACACTTTGCTTTAAGTCCTTCTCATGTTGCCAGAGCCCTCCGATCACCTCTACACTGTATCATATTTATTTATTGCCGTCCCTGTGATGGTTGTGACTATGTTTGCGTGTGTGCTTGAATGTGTTTGAAAAGTAATGACGGTTGAAAGTTTTTATCACAGTAGAAATTGAATCATGAATTGCGCTCAAATGTCAAAAATGTATGTTTGGTGTGAATCTCCAGTTTCAGACCTGGCCTAAGGAACAACACAATCCTCATGTTGCCATTAGAGTGAACGAAGGAAAATTCATAGACAAATTGGCTTGATTAATAGGCATCTTGTTTCCAGTATATCATGTTAGCAGTGCAACTACATATGGGCATGTATGAGTTTATCAAATTACTACTAAAAACGCTAACAAGACATAGCAGCTGCAGTGTGTACATGGCAGAAAAATAAAACTGTACATGTGTCAATCGTGAAGTCAGTGTCTTTTTTTCAATTGCAATTGTTGTGAGTTCTAATCACTTGGTTACAGTTCTGATGATTTCATTTTTCCAAAGCTGCTGCCACCTGCTGGACTGCTTTGACGACACAAGACTTTGAAAATCTAAATCATCTTTTGGAAAATTAGATTTAAGTTTTTAGTGTTAGTGTTTTCTTGTGTTAACCAAACTTCATCTGCTTGAAGATTTAGTCCAGGAGGTGGTGCTAGTGGATTTTTGCCATCCACTATTAATCTATTTATATGCCCAGATTAGTGTCTTTGAATAACATTTAACACCGTAACAGTTGGAACTATTACTGCACTCAAGCATTTAGGACTTCATACATTTTACAGTCTCAACCACAGCTAAGCCCTATGGAAAATGTTTAAACATCATTATCCAGTCTATATATTGGACTTTAATACCTTTATTATTACATTAGCTCTATTTACAGTATGTGCACTTTGTCCTCTAATAATAACTAGGCCTGTGCTGCGGTCCCCGACAGCAAGGTGTTTATCAGTGAAACGGCCCCATACGTCTGCCTGTCACCTTAATCAGACATTGTGTGATTTCTAAGGGTTTTGATATTGTTTATGAGCAATTTAGAGGCCCCACCCCCAAATCATGACAAACATGGGAAGGGTCTATTTGACTTTTTTGATTTGTCTGGATGTTTGTGAAGAATGTTTTTGCTAAATTTTGTAAAATTCCCTATAACTACATTCTTCTTTCAGTCTATAGGGGGCACTATAGAGGCATTCTTTATTTGACCTCTGTAATGTGCCTATGTACATTAAGTATACAATTGCCCGGATCAATGTTACAACATTCATGAGATTGTGTTTATGTTCAGCAGGATTATTGGCTCAATAAAAGTGCATCAAACAGTAATTAGTGAATTACTTAATTGTCATTAATCGAAGATGTACCAAATTCAATCCAGTTCTGCATCTTCATGATATGTACCTGTGTGCAACAGTTGAAAAAGATCCAGCAAAGACTTTTTGAGTTATTGCGTTCACAGTTTTGACCCATAATTAATTCATGACTTAATATTCATCGAAGTACCCAAATCGATACAGTTACTTAATTAATATTCATCGAAGAAGTACACAAATTGATACAGTTTGGTGTCTTTATGGTATGTACCTGTGTGCAAATGTTGAAACTGATCTGGCAATTCGTTTTTGAGTTATCGCGTTCACAGCTAGGCTCTGCGGACACGGACGAACACCCACGTGATTCCATAATATCGTTGTTTCGCCGAAATAATTAGGATTTCTTATAGATGCAAAACATGTCAAAGACTTATAATATGTATAAGACAAAATATGTTAAAATGTATGTCAAACTACAGTTCCTTCTAAATATAGATTTGGTTGATACAATGTTTAAGGTGTGATTATTGAATTCCAGCAGATTATACCCCTGGAGCAGGTAATCATATAAACCATGATTAATATTAGTAGCAGCTGTATTGTGTCTATGTAGAGCCTGAGGCCAGAAATAAATAAAACAAAGACACATGCTCAAACCTAATGTATTCAAATTATGGACACAGACCACCCACTGTCCCTCTCCCCAGGAGGCAGACATGTCTTGCATGACCATGGATAGGAATGTTACTGGGCTCTAGTTTCTATCATGGATGCACTGAGGTATCTTACAATCCTCACAGCCATAATCTTGGTCACAGGGGGAGGTCACGTGTGCACACAGTCACTATATGAGTTTGTATGTGAATAATGTCTTAATGGTCATAATGCAGCCCAGTAGTGAGAATCACTTTTTAGTCTTATCAGTAAGACCAGGTCTGGCTGCCTGTGGCTAAAGCAAAGAGGCCAGTGGTGCTCAAGGCATTTAGGAAGTCCACAGTCTATGGAGCAGTGAGATGCGAAAGGTGCTCTGGAGGGACGGCCTGTCTTTTGATCCCACCAAGAAGTGGTGTTGATGCTGTGTTCCGCGGCTGCTCGGGCCACTGCTGTCCGCACCAGGCTTGTAATTACATTTGGGGAATGAAATCACAGAGGGAGCAACGGATTTAAATGACTTGTGAGCTGGATTGGGGTAAAAGGTTCTTTCGGAGCTCTCTGCTACAGTATGTGGCTTTGTATTAAAACATTCTACAGTATTAGCCTCTTTTCATGATGAATGTGGCTACAGAAAGTTAGGGAAAGGTGCTTAAAATCTGAACAATAGAAGTTTAAGGTGTGTATGCAAAGGTAAACCAAAGTTAAAACTCAGATTTTTATACTAGACTATTAGCACAATGGCAGTGATTTCCATCACACAAAATCCTATATGGGTAAGAAAACAGCGTGTCTGTTGTCCTCTTTAATACTGCTTGACTCTTGAACCTCGTCTGCTACAGAAAAAGATTCCTCCTATAAGTCAGCTCTGATTTGTCCAGCTGTGCTGCCTGACGTGACCAGCACCTCCCATTTGTGGGACGCACAGACGTCCTTGAATAACCCTGCAGTGTGCGTCCTTGGACCAACACACAGGCTTCCTGCTGAAGGTCCTCACTGAGAGGTGCCTTCAAGCAATGCTATTTACAGGATAGAACAGTGTCCATAAATCAGTGGGAGGTCACAACATCCACTAATTAGCTGTTAATGAACAGACTACTCCTACATGACAAGTGTCACCAACTGACTTGTGTCATATCTTGGTTAATTATAGCTTACATATACATTTTATGTATTTACTACATATTTTTGTCTTCTGGCTTTTTGCTGTATCTTTAAGTCAGACTTTCAATAATTTGTCATTTAAGCATTAGCTGCTATTAACCTTCTGATTTTTTTTTGTTAATAGAAAGACTTTCTGCAGCATCCTCTTTGCTGCTTTATCTGTAGCTTGAGGCCATGCAAAGTGGCAAACCTTGATGTTTACCTCCATCCGCTCCTGGAATGACTTTCAAACAGCACTGTGATTCCCCTTCTGTCACCACAAGGTCTCTGAAGAATTGATTCCCTGCACCAGCAGGCATCACACAGCTCTGCCTGTGGAGATTTGACTTCAGCACAGAAATAAGCAGCCCTGTGAAACCCTTTAAGGCTTTTCTCTGATTTCAACTACATTAAGATTCATTCACAGTGGCCGCTTTCCCCAGTGTGTCATCTCTTCAGTGCCCTTCTCTGCCATACTTCACATTCATGTGTTTCTATCAAAAGGCAGGATAGTTGTTTTTGCATTTGACCAATGTTGATATCCTGTCTCTGGGGCTTGTTGCGGGGAGGTGGTACAGACGGTGTATGTCCTGGAGATGCAGTGGCAAGCCCAAGCCACACTTCATTACTTTTTTTCACTTTACATCTGAACAATTAGTAAAGCTTGTGTAGCGTTCATATCATCAGGAGCATGAATGATCAAACCCCAACACCGTTATATGAAATTGTGTTTTTTTAATCACTTCAAGCTATTTTTCCAATGTTTATAGAATTTATAGAACATTTGATGAAATTGATAGCTAAGTTTTGTATTTTGGAAGAAGATTTCTGATTTTGGGGGCCGTAGAGAACCTTTGGATATTGAAGGGGGCCGCAATGTTGACAATTTTGCTAACATCAAAGATACATTCACACTAATGGAAACATTTGGTCACACAAGAAGAAACTCACAGAGCTCTGAAACAGATTGTGTGTGTTTGTGATGTACTAGACTATGTAAAGATGTGTGAGTAAATGTACACTGCATGGCTGACCAAACCACAAATGCTCCACTATTTGTCTGGCTCCACTGCACAGACAGCCCTCGCATGAGACGCTAGTGTTTTTTACACTCACAGCCGGACTACACAAACTGTATTATTTTCTTCACTGTGGTGTAATGGTTGTTTTTCAGTTTACATGCTGTTTTAAATGTTGGATATGTTTGTCTGAGTGAAGCAGACAGTCTGACAGACTGTAGAGGAGCTGTCACGAGTGCCCTTACCCGCAGCTCGACCTTTAGTGACAATCAATCCTTTGTGAACATGTTCTGTGAAGGCTAAAGGAATTATCAAGCTCTAGGCCCTGTGGCGTCATTTATCTAACAACTGGAGGTCGGACAGGTCACACACAAACAAGTGGCTCCTCTCGTATCTCATCATTGGTAATAGATCAGGTTAGCTTAGATGATTGATTACAAAATGGGTTAAAAGCTTTAAAAAATCATGCTAGGCAAAACACATCTCTGGTCTCTCCTGTTTTTAGTTCACTTTTAGTACACACATTTTCTAAATGCACCAAAATATATTTGATAGTATATTTTTAACAAAGATGTCAGATAAAAAGCCTACATCTTCCAGTGTAAGTGAACCAGCTTGTCCTATGTGAGCTTGTG
Organism: Philypnodon macrostomus; assembly: GCA_036025475.1. Lineage (NCBI taxonomy): Eukaryota > Metazoa > Chordata > Actinopteri > Gobiiformes > Eleotridae > Philypnodon > Philypnodon macrostomus. The sequence continues at coordinate 24,681 of JAVQKC010020028.1, read as the reverse complement.
AATCACAGTGGACCCTGGTTAATGATGTGTGTTGGTGTTCACGTGTGCACGTCCACATGTAAAGAGAGCAATCAGGCCCAGCTGTACCTGGCCTCGCTTGGCAGAGCACAGCATTTGGCTGTTTAAAAAAGCAGAAGCTTTTGATATGGCAGAGATGCAGTCATTTGGCTGATCTAATGGTTGCTCCCAAAGGATCCATATCTGTGTGCAAACACTAAGAAATACATTGAGCCCCATAACCAGCTGAATACATTATCATATATGTCCCAACCCCCAGTCTCCATTCTCCTTGACATGGCCACTATTTATTCACATAACCATTCATGTATATTTCAGACAAGAACACCTATAGAAATCCAATTGTCTGAGATTTCCGGACGGTCTGTTCTGCTTTGGAGTTTATTACAGTTGAGATGTTTCCTTTTTTGTCAAAATGCATCTCTGCAGGTGAATTCAGATCTAAAGACATGCTCACCCTGGGGATGTCTCCAGTATTCTCTTCTCTCATCCTTCAAACACAATCTCTCCTGTAGGCTTTTATCTTACCCCCACAGCATCCGCCCCCGATCCCATCAGTGTGCACTAGTGGTGCCTGGCAGCCAGCTCCTGTTGCTGTGAGCCCAGCTTGTTAAAGGAAACACTGGTGCATGGTTCTCTCACCTTCCCTCTGCTCTGACTTTTAATTAGACAGCTGTTTGTGTGTCTATGGGTTATCTCATACTATCTTGACACTGCATGCTGTTAGGTTTAAGTCACATGACACACTTTTGAGGAGATTGGTATTAGTTTTATTTGATTTATCTCTGTACATGATTTTTACATGATTCTTTACTATTTTAAAATGAGGAACAGTATGCAACCCAAGGAAAAATGGATCTCATTTGCCATTTTTACCACAAAGTTAAAATGTTAAATTCAGCTACTACCACTCATTCATCTCTTGTACATGTACTTAATATTTTGTATATTTTTTATTGTTCTTCTTGTGTGTATGTACAAATTGGGCATTTTGGCTTTATAAGTGGGCACCTGAATTGCTGTGGTTAAAGGCGATGTGTTCTCACTTGTGCCATAATAGAATCAAACATGTTGTGTTGGCCCTGTCTCCAGAATAATCCTATCAACTGCACTTTACTGAAGCGGTGCTGCCCTGCCCTCCAGCACGACATGGACACTCCACTCTCAGCAGCATGACAGTCTGACAGTTTTATCCTGCTGTGTTACTGCAATACATTTTTAGATGCTGTCATCCAAAGTATGCAAAGTTTTATAAGTCTATAAAATGCAAATTGAGAATTCAGAAGAAATTTTACTTTGCTTTGCCTTCTATTTTAACTGGGGTTTTAGACCTGCTCAAATATGACTTTTTATTGTGTTTATGAACTTAATAAAAATTCACTTCATGGTACTCCTTGTCATAGTTACGATGAGATCAGGTTTGTGGAGCTAAATCAGATTTAAGATGGTAACTAGAAGTCAATGGGCTTATGTGGATATAGACAGTAATCAAATATTTCTTGTTCACTTTGAATTTTCTACAACACATTTTGAAAACATTACAGCATTTCTTAACACTTGCCTAAAACATATGCAAGGTACTGTAATCCCAATGATAAAAAACACACACACTAGAGGCTCTGAGTCCAAAAAGTCACATTCACGTCCAGCCATTTCTCTGATGTGGTGCACAGTATAAACATATTTGTATAGCTGGCTGACAGAGGAGAGTCAGTGAGGAATCCTTAACCAGTGTCCTTGTCAAGATAAATAGAATAATGTTGTGTGAGTCAGGCATTTCTGATTAACATGTCCTCTCCCAGAGCTGCTGTATGCTTTCTCTCTGTCCCAGCACAACCAGTTTACCTTTCATTATGAGACTGCAAAATGGTGTTTGCTGATAAGAGCCAGTGGTTTATCAACAGTTTATAAAGGATGACATTAGGATTAATCAAATCAGGACACATCTAGACAAGGACTAGGCTAGTAAGTAAACATAGTACTAGAGAATCTGCGCATGTAATGCAAATTACAGAGGTCAAATAAAGAATGCCTCATTAGTGCCCCATGTTTCTGTTCCCTATGGGACTCTGGACACTATTAAGTATAAGTGTATTATTTCTGATGAAAGTTAGGAAAGAAATGTCTATGCCTTTAGTTTTTTGTATTGGTGAATATTGGGTATCAGTCGATTCACAAAGCCCAGATATTGGGATTGCTATTGGGATTGAAAAAACTTGAACTTAAACAATGCTTACTACTGCAAGATTTTATTTTCTACTATTTTATTGTTGGCATCCAGTCCGGGCAGCAAAGTAAAAATTGAATTGTGCAGGGAAACATGTTTCTTACTGTACATATGACAATAAACACTTTGAATCCTAAACTGTATTTTATCATGATGCTATACTATAGCTTTGAGTTCAACAATCATACAAGCATGACAAGTGTTTTTGGTTTTGGTCTTTCTATAATGTATTTGATACAGTTATATTTGATAAGGACAGAATAAGCATTGTTGCAGGTTCAAATGCAACCAATGTAATGTCCATAGGTTATCTAGCTAATAGCAGACCAGGTCTCTTAAAAAAGTCATAACTATATTCAGGGAATCCAAAAATCATATCGAAATCACAATATTATTTTTTTATATGTTTCCTAATACTTTGCAGTCCTTGAGCATAATCAAAAGTTTGAATAGTGATTTGAGATGAGCAGAAAGTGCTGGAGTCAGACAGAAGGGGATCTGATTCCAGTGCTGGTCTTTTAGCCCAAACACAGTGCCTCCTCTGTCACTGCTGAGTCTGCCTCCTCATTATCTGCATATCTGGGTTTCCATCTGAGGAGAAAATGCAGCATTGCAGACTCACTTTAGAGGGACACTGATCACAAGAGCAACCCATCTCCAGGAACACTGCGCCTCCTCCTCCTTTCTCTGCCTTTCTGAATACTGCAAACCCAAATGAGGAATGCTAAGTCTTAGTCACTGAGATGGGGCTAAGCTTCAAAAGGTACTGTAATTTGAGCAGCCCAGATAGGCTATCGGAGAACATAAAACACCAACAGTTGTGACGGAGGTAATTGCCTCCCTGGGCCCTGGATAATGCCATGCCGAGTCTTTAAACTCGGAGCAAACTACTGGAAGTTCTGATGTCAGCAGCTAATTGGTTCCAGGCATCAGTTTTAAAGAAGATAGGTGTATACAAATAAAATTCAATTGAGTAAATGTATCTTTCTTCTATTGATTTTTCACAACAATGTGCTCGGCTTTTAGTTTTTGCAGAGGTCTCTTATTATGTGGTACAAGAGTGGAGTAAAAATAGCTTTTCCAATATCTATATACTGTATGTGAATTTAACTTTAACCACCCTTCAGACCACCTCCAAAAGATTGTCTGGAACATTGCTTTTCATTGAACGAGCATCTATTTAGGACAAAGCAGCACTGTGGCCTTAGCTGTCAGTGTGTGTCCTTTAGACTGGCCCGTGTCCAGCCCCCTCCCTCACTGACCGGAGCACACAGTCAGCACTGTAGAAGGAGACGCTTTATTAGTTGGTTCTGCATGATTAATTGAACATCTGTTTGTAAAAAGATGGCTGACCCCATTCACAGCTGTTTACCTCTTGAATAAACAGTTAATAAGCCTGCACTGAATGTCGTGTTTGAGGGTGAGTGTTACTTAGTGCACCCTGCATACATATAGTAGTGAAAACCCCAGTGTTTCATTGCTGTAGGATTTTACTTTAGATTATTTAGTCTGCCAGGAGCCCCCCACAGCTCTGTGGTGCAGTTAAAGCTCTTTCCATCTCTCTCCTGATTAGCAGTGTCTTTGTTCTGTTAGTGGTGGCATGCCATGAAGCGAGATTGCAGTGGGCAATCTGACGGCTTTAAACAAGCCTGCCGCTGTGCTGATCTGATTCACACATACCCCCCTCCTCGCTCCGCAAAGGCAAAATTAAATCTGGTTTTGTTTGTTGTTTGGTCTCTGAATGGTAAACCTCGGGAGAGATTTGGGAAATGTCCTGCATTTTTCAGTATTTGAGGATGAAGGGGTGTTTAAATGTGGGTGGGATATCTGTAATGAAATGGTTCTATAATTACTCACAGCAATGATGGCGTATGGGATAATTAATTTTTTTCTACAGTATTTTTGTTGTTTTTTTACATTGCCTCTTTTTCTCTCTCCACAGGCTGCCTCCATGGCCTTGAGCAGCTTGGGACACGTATACACAGCCATTGGGGACTATCCAAATGCCCTGGCCAGTCATAAACAGTGTGTCCTATTGGCCAAACAGTCCAAGGATCAGCTGTCAGAAGCTCGTGAACTGGGCAATATGGGTGCAGTCTACATTGCTATGGGAGACTTTGATAATGCTGTCCAGTCCCACGAGCAGCACCTGGGCATCGCAAAGGCCCTGGAGAATAAACGTGAAGAAGCCCGAGCCTACAGTAACCTGGGCAGTGCATATCACTACCATCGTAATTTTGACAAGGCCATGTCCTACCACACTCATGTTCTGGAGCTGGCACAAGAGTTAGATGAGAAGTCCATCGAGATGAGAGCCTATGCTGGGCTCGGTCACGCTGCTCGCTGTATGCAGGACCTGGAGAGATCCAAGCAGTATCATGAACAGCAGCTGTCTATAGCAGAGGGTTTGAAGGACCGGGCTGCAGAGGGACGTGCCTCCTCCAATCTAGGTATGTTTATTAAACTAGATGCATTACATTCAACTATGAACTAATGTCAGTACACCTCTGTACAATAATGTGGTAAGTAGATGGTGAGTGATATTGTGCTGATATAAATGTTGTTTTGTTTACAAGACAACACTGATTGCATGTGGTTACTACTTACCGATGTCTTGGTGAGTAAATTTAAACCTGGCCTTGAGCCATAAAAGTGTGGTCATTTGAGTGTATAGGAACAATAAAAGTTATTTCTCCCAGATTTTTTGGTAGAATTTCTTCCCTGTTATCTTCTCCGCTACTGCTCCTACATTTCCCCAGACTTAACCATATCTTTAAAAAAAATTGCTCTGGAGCAAAATAGGGGGCTTGGAAAATTAAATTATTATCTTGATCTGTTGAATGGAGACAAAAATTTCAGAATCAAAGCCTTTAATACCCAGCCTTTTACTACAAATCCTTGAAATGAAATGAAATTACTATCAAGGTGACCTTGTAAAGTCTGCTCATATGTATAATGATGAAAACAGCTCAATGTTAAGGATAAGGTCTCGCTTGTATATTTAATATACTGTAAGATATGTGTATTACACTGCATCTAGCTCTGGACCAAGTGACTTATGATGGCCATCAAGACTGTTGTAAACCTGATTTCAATGGACAACTAAGTGGCATGGGATCTCCTCCCAGATGAATTATTCTTGAACCCAATGTGTAAAGTGGCTGGGGTTAATACACTAGATATAAATTGCAGTTATCCTTTGGACTGGCCTAATGGTCAGACAGCCTGCCTTACATGTACCCACAGCCCACACCTTTATATGAGCGGTCATAAATTCAGTCTGGTAAGAAAACTTTATGATGAAGCTTTAGTTGAAGTGGGCACCGTGTGTCAGGCGACATATTTTATTCACAATCTGATCACCATTTCATCAGCCCTGTTCATTATTAATTTAGGCACAAGAGTTCTATTAGTTTATGGCAGGGTGATGTTAGTGTCATTGATATAGAGGCACAAATCTCAATCTGGGAGAGGAGTAGAAGCTAAATGAGTGGGTTGTTGCTAATAATTAAGGCAGCACAGTGTATCATAAATTATCATTATTGCAATCAGCAAACATTATCCATATTGCAAGCCTTAAAATGTATCACCATGAAGACAATTTACGCTCTCAAAGCAGCACACTTACTAAGCCAGCAAAGAACTCAATAAAAATGTAGACCTTTACTTTACATGGTTTAGTCTTCACATTATAGTATTATCACATTATGATTTACCCCCATTTCAAACAGTAAGATCATAGACTTGTATTTCTATTCGATTTGACTTTGTCTATAGAAAATAAACGTCATTAAGGAAATCCTAATATACTGTCTTATCATAAATCCTGTAGATCCAAAGATGCAAGCAGGACATTCATAGACATACAGTACCGTGATCATGAAGCTAGTTTGGCCCCACACTGCGACATATCTGCACTGTCTATTTTTTGGTTTCTTTTCATTTTTTTTGATCGCTCCCACTTCCACTCTCTCTCCTTTCACCCCATACTGATTGTAATCTGCGGCTGTCAAGCTCCCAGTAATTGAAACTGACTTGATGAATCGCTTAATTACCTTTAATAGCTGATGCAAGAGGAGCTGAATAATGAAGATAACAAAAGAATGAAGTTGGTGGCGGTAGCAAAGCATCGGTCTGTAATTGGCCCATTGTTGTTGTTTTTGTTTTTGTGGCAATGTTCTTGTTATTCCGTCATCATGCATGCCCTCAAGCCCACACCACGCACAAGACTAAAACAGGACAGAAAAAACAGGATATTGTTTGAGACTTCACAAATAGCAGCTATAATGCAGTAGTACACAAAGAGCGGAAGGATGAGCGAGATTAACAAGAGGTGATAAAAGCTAAAAACACTGAGTGTGTGTCAGAAAGGAAGAAGTTGCCGAAACAGAGAAAAAAGCGAACTTTTATTATGCCCTCGTGGCTTGCTGTTAATGTTGCATGGAGTACGGCTGGTGAAGATGCTGACTTAGCTCTGAGGTACAATTGTACAGAGATCACACAATGCTTTAATATCTAACTATGATGCCCAGCGGTACTAGCAACCAAGGCTCAGCACACTCTGACCTATAAAATACATGAAAATATTGTGTTCCAGTCGCATTTATTATTCATTAATTGGCTAATCTACCCCCTTGTCAGCAATGCATAATATCTGAGGAAAAACTGTGCTAGTTTCCATGTACCTCAATTTTCTAAATAATTATTCATTCATTAAGTCATTTTACACTTTTCCTTTTTGGGGCTGTAAGTGACAGAGAAACTATGGGCTTTGGGGCGGGGGGTAACCTTGGACAAAGGCTAATTATAGGTTAGAAACAGACACACAAACTGATAGACAATGATTTACTCCCACATGTATACAATGGGAACTATTTAGATTTACCAATTTGCATGTCTTTTGGCATTGCGAAGAAGCCAAAATACCTGGAGAGAACCCATGGTAACACAGGGAGGACATGTATACTCTGAAAGATCATATGTTTTCCTTCAAAGATAAATTATTGGAAGTGTTTATACATTCTTTCTTGTGTTTGTATTCTGCAGCTCTTTGCCCATATGACAAAAAAAATCCATGCAATAGTAATGCTAGGAGCTACTAATTAAAGTTTTAAAACTGTGTACCCAGAATCCTTTGGAACTGGTTTCTGCTGATGTTTACAAACCACCAAAAACTGCTCTATTCCTAGAAGATAGTTCGGAATGTACAGTACATGTAACTATGTGGTCCTGGTCTTCCCATCCAAGTCCACATTCCAGAAAATCCTATGTCAGTTCGTGTTAGATTTCTACTTGGCTTCTTTAGTACCTCTTGTGTATGTGCTGGAGTACATTATAGTAAAGTAGAGAAGTTTCTCATTGCTATTTGCTATTCCTGCTGATACCATAGATAATCAAAAAAGGGTTGTACCAATAAAGTTAAATCACTACCATTGACCTTCTCCATGATATATCTGTAGAAACTGCTTTTAAATGATATTTTATGCCTTGAAAATGAAAAAGTGAGGGACTGAATGAATAGTTTTTAACCTGAGATGAGTTAGCAAATTCTGAATGCATTGAGTTGTTTTGGCAGTGTCAAAAAGGAGAAAAGGTCAAGGAAAGACTATAAAAGGTCGCAAACTTAAATATTAGCAGGCTACAGAAGAAGAAGAGTTTTTTTATGTTTTCGTTAAGTGATAGTTGTGTTAATGTAACAAGGAGTTATATTCAACCACATACATTTCTTTTTGTGGAACTGCAGCAACAGTTTTTCCGGCCTCCCCCTGCTGGGCCCCTTCAGTCTCTTTAAAAAGGACCATCCCTGAGGCCACAGTGTACTGTACTGTGTATATACTGTCAAGCTATTGAAATAGTGTTGTATGTATACATTTTTAAAGTTACCATTAAAACATAAAACATCCTACTATCACTATTGCCCAATGGTTGCAGCAGTTGGTGGGAATAGCTTAACTAAATGTGAGTGACAGTTGTCTTGGCCTTCATAGCTCCTGGTTCTGAATGATGCAGTGATACACACAAAACACTATCATCCCTCAAAGTCATGACTGCTGCATATCATTGTATTTACTACCAGCTGTGTAATCAGAAGTGACAGAGCTTTGGCATGTCTTCAGAATGTGCTTATAGAGGGATGGATTAGTCTTGAGCTTGATAGAGTTGTCTGTGTCACAAATCTATTAAATGATTTGTTTCACATTATAATAACCTGGGGTGTTTACATATTTTTTATCATTTCAATGTGAGGTTGGGGTCATTTTAATTTTAGCATAGTCCCTGGTGTCTGTCTCATGCGTCTCTAATTGTTGTGCAGCAGAACTATTAATGATGCTGTTTGGTATGGTTCCCTTCACCGTCCCACTGCACACTGTTCCCATAATCCTGTTACCATATGGGGGGCAACAGAAAATATTTTACCGCTTCTAGTGTAGCTCCAGGCATTGCCTAAGGCTTATGGCAAATTTGGCTGCCAAACCCCACCTCTGTCCTACACAGCCTCTGTCTCTGTTGCTGCGTTCCCCTGCCCCTCCATCCATCGCTGAGCCCCAGATCCATTTTTAGCCTGCAGCACAGAACATGTTTGCTGGTAATACATCAGTAGGCATTATATCCTCGGTAAGATCAGGCTCCACAGGGAAAAAAATAACCTTGGGAGTGACTTTGTGCTGAGGAGGACTGTCAGAGACCTGCCTGCAGTGAATCTTAACCTGCTTCCCGTTTGAGAAAAGCAGAAAAGTTTGTAAGACATGGCGCTACAAATGCACTAATACCTGAACACCTTTCTGTGTTTTATTTCATATTTAATGTTCTCAGTATTCTAAAGAACATCTTTTTTATTCCTGTCCATTCATGCTATTTCTATTTGTCATGATTAGCCTATCCACAATTATTGCTAATTTAGTACTAGCCCAGGCACAGATATTATGCTAAAAGGCTCAATTTAAGGTCTTATTCCTTACTATGTATAGCACAGCTGAGCAGTGACATTGATCAGTGCCTCTGCTGCATGATGGAACTGCAATGGTTTGAATGTTTTGTCTTTATCTAAATAATTGTTCTAGTGATTATTAGGTGTACAATTTAGTTGTAGGACCATCTTTTTGTTATGAACCTAGCACCCTTACCATGGCCCATATTGTTGCTTTGACATTTTCCAATCTCTTTGACAAACTTATAGCGACTGATTGTTGAGACGAAATCTATTTGTGTTTCCATATGTTCAACATGTTCTCTGGAGCCTGTTTATTATCACAAGTACTGTTTACTGTATGCACTCTGTTCATAGGCTTTGCATAGAATCAATTGGAAACACACATGGTGGTAACTAATGTTTGTGTCACTATCACAAACCAACCACAAGCCACAAAGTTTCTCTGCTCCAAGACTCCCCCATTAGCTGCTGTACTATTCTGGTTAGCCATAAGTCTTCATGCTGATGTAGTGTAGCCAACATGTCCAGACTATATGGTAAAACAAGGACTGAGCAATTTTCATTTCAATCATCCACTAGCCTACATTCTTCTCACTTTAAAGTGATATCATTTGATGGCTGAGAGAAATGCAGAAGATAAACTCACCCTTCTATTGGATGTAATCATCACAGGATGAAGGAGATATGCTGAGATATCTCCATTCTGAGTTTATTTGTCACTTTGATAGAAGGTGTGTGGTTGGAAATATGTGTGTTGTGTGCAGATGACTGACTGCTGAGTCAAAACTATTATTTTTCAAAGGAAAGCATTTTATCAGATTTAATGTGCACACTGCTGCAGCCTGCAATGTATTGTTTATCTAGACTCACTTTATAATATTCAATCTTCCACTGCTCATCTTCTTTTCACAACTTTTAAGAGGATAACTTTTAAAGTCTTACTTATGAATAACCAATTATTATATAAAAAGTGTATATTTTTAGTGCCATATTAACTGTGCGATTATACTGCATTTTAATGACTAATTTTCTGGGCAGGCTTTATGATTAAGATATTAGCTGGCTTAGAGGGAATATTTTTACAACTGAATGGTTTGTTTTGCACTTAAAGACTTGACTCACTGGTTTCCCATGAAAAGATCTCTAACTTTTTTTCCCCCTCTTCTTCCTCCTTTGTTTCTAGGCATTATTCACCAGATGAAGGGGGACTATGAGACTGCACTGAAACTCCACAAAACTCACCTGGCCATTGTCCAGGAGTTAAATGACTATGCTGCTCAGGGCCGGGCCTATGGTAACATGGGAAATGCTTACAATGCCCTGGGCGTGTTTGACCAGGCTGTACGCTACCACCGGCAGGAGTTACAAATCTCCATGGAGGTCAATGACCGAGCCTCACAAGCCTCCACTCACGGAAACTTAGCTGTAGCCTACCAGGCATTGGGAGCACATGACCGCGCATTGCAGCACTACCAAAATCACCTCAACATCGCCCGTGAACTTAGAGATGTCCAGAGTGAGGCTCGAGCTCTGGGCAACTTGGGTAACTTTCACTGCTCCAGAGGTGAATTCCCTCAAGCTGTGCCATACTATGAACAATACTTGCGTCTGTCTCCTGACCTTCAAGATATGGAGAGTGAAGGAAAGGTGTGTCACAATCTCGGTTATGCCCACTATTGCTTAGCAAACTACCAGGATGCTGTTAAGTACTATGAGCAGGACCTAGCACTGGCCAAGGATCTTCATGACAAACTCAGTCAAGCCAAAGCATACTGCAACCTGGGTTTGGCATTTAAGGCCCTGGGAGACTTTGCTAAAGCAGAAGAGTGTCAGAGATACCTGCTGTCACTGGCTCAGTCCCTTAACAATGCACAAGCTCGTTTCAGAGCTCTCGGGAATCTGGGAGACATTTTCGTCTGCAAAAAAGACATCGCTGGAGCCATTCAGTTTTATGAGCAGCAGCTTGCTTTAGCCCACCAGGTATTCATGTTACTTATGTATGCATGCTGGATATACAGTATTGTGCAAATGTTTGAGGCAAGTTTTAAGAAATATGGTGAAGTTGCAGTACTTTCAAAATAATTGGCTTTAGTGTATCTTTGTGTTAAGCAAGAAATTAATTTTGATGTAGATATAGAATAATGCCTGAAACCAGATTATTGACAGTCTGAAAAACATAAACATATCACTGTAATTATGCTTGTATGATGTCTTTCTCTAATTTCAGATTAAGGAGCGTAGGATGGAGGCCTGTGCATATGCTGCCCTTGGAGCTACTTATAGACTGGTGCACAAATATGACAAGGCTCTGGGCTACCACACACAGGAGCTTGAGGTTTATCAGGAGTTAGGTGATGTGTCAGGCGAATGTAAGGCTCATGGACACTTGGCAGCGGTCTACATGGCTTTAGGGAAATACGCCATGGCTTTCAAAAGCTATGAGGAACAACTTGAACTGGGCCGAAGGCTGAAGGATCCTGTGGTGGAGGCTCAGGTTTATGGGAATATGGGTATCACTAAAATGAATGTAGGTGTGATGGAGGAGGCCATTGGTTACTTGGAACAACAGCTGGCAACGTTACAACAACTGAGTGGCAATGAAGCGGTGATGGACAGAGGTAGAGCCTATGGAAATCTGGGTGATTGTTACGAGGCTTTGGGAGACTTTGAAGAAGCTATAAAGTACTATGACCAATATCTGTCAGTCGCCCAAAGCCTAAACCGCATGCAAGACCAAGAGAAGGCCTACAGAGGCTTAGGCAATGGGCACAGGTGAGTCATAATTTGCAGAGTTAACTTTAGTTTGTCTTTTTCTTAATTGTATCTTTGTATTTCTATCTGCAACTGCAGGGCTATGGGGAATCTACAGCAGTCATTGGTGTGCTTTGAAAAAAGGCTAGTTGTCGCTCATGAACTTGGAGAGTGTGGAGGAAAAGCACAAGCCTATGGTGAACTGGGAGCATTGCACAGCCAGCTTGGCAACTATGAGCAGGCCATCTCCTGTCTCGAGCGGCAGCTTGCCATCGCTCGTGATACCCAGGACCGACTACTGGAAGGAGATGCCAGCTGTGGTTTGGGGGCTGTATACCAAGCAATGGGAGAATATGAGACAGCTCTACAGTGCCATCAAAGTGACCTGGAGATTGCTGAAGAAGCAGGGAGCCCGGCTCGTCAGGCTCGAGCTTATGGCAATCTGGGCCTAACGTACGAGTCCCTCGGAAACTATGAACGTGCCGTAGTGTTCCAGGAGCAGCATCTGAGTGTGGCAGCACAGACCAATGATTTAGCAGCCAAGACCCTGGCCTATGGCAGTCTAGGGAGAACACACCATGCACTGCAGAACTACTCCCAGGCTGTCATGTACCTGCAGGAAGGTGAGTGAGAACAGCAGTGCCTTTGTTGTCAGAGCTGATAGGCTTAGAGTTTGAATTTATGAATATTAAATCCAGAGCCTATTTGTTCATGTTTCAGCAATTTTTATTAGGCAGTGTATTTGTGTGCGTGTATGTGTGCCTATCCTTTTGTGTAGAAGGAGTTTATTTTTGTGTGTATTTTTTATACATTTATGTTGTTTTCTCTGTATAGAGATTTGTGTTTATGTCTATGCCAACCTATCAGGATGCAAGTCAAAGCAGTTTACGGCAAGCTGTTCTTCACACCTCTATATCTAGTCTTTTCAGACAGTACTTTACAGTGAGCTGCCAAAGCATCTTTTTACACAGTGGCTGTCAGACTCCAGCTTCTCATGCTTCATTGTCCCATACAGATTATGCTGAAATAAAAACCTGCAGCTTCGTCTCAGTAAATTTCATTATATCAGTGTTGTTAAAGGCACTGTTTGTCACCAGAGATATGCTCAGCTGTGGATGTGAGCTGAATGTCTACACCACTGCTTTTGTCTATGTCCGACAGTAGCACACCCACTGTGTTATGGCCAATGCACTGTATGAAGCCAGGAAAATTGCAGCATGCACAAGGAAAAAATACAATATTTCACTCTGTAGGGAGTGAATGCTGGTGTATCACAATGCATCTTGTCAGCTTTATATGAGTTAGCTGGGCCTGCAGTGACCTCTCCAACCTCTGCAGACCTATTTGTTGGGGTTTAATTAAAACAAAGAGAAGACACTCTGTCTGCAGTCTGTCCTTCTGTTTTACCACCTACTGTCCTTGTATTGCTTTCACTATTCTTGACAGCCAATTATTTTTTTTGGCCAGTCTCCTGAAAAATTGGCAGCCTTTTCATTTCAGTGAAATTTTCCTTCACATGTTTTTTTGTTTTTATTTGTCTAACAGAGTCGGCTGTTTCTTGTTTCCCAAAAAGATTAATTGGAGGATGGATAAAGACAACTACAAAACTAGAGCAGATATTGCTGACAACTTGCAAACCCTAAATTCATGCGCAGTGCATTGTTTGTGTGGAATATTGTGTGGTTTGTGCCGCCAGTGTTACATTGTACTAAATTATAATGATCTTGTAACTTTAACTCAAAGGTCAGTGTACTTTCAGCTATTAACACTACAATGTCATTAAATCAATGCCATCATTGTAGCTGCTAATTAAGGTGCTTCATGCTTTAGGGAACTACAACTAATGGAGCAGTAGTGTTCACAAAGCTATTTTTATGCTAATTACAAGGTGATCCAACAATTGGTGGCATTTCACAACTGATTTATGCAATATATTTCATGAAAGGCATAATCTACTTTTACAAAAAAAAGTCAACTGACCATAATGCTGTGTTCTTTATTCAAATGTACCTATATTATGTGCCATAAAGACATAGAATATAAAACAAATGGAGGGATGGTTTAATCCCAGTTACTTTGAAACATTTTTGGCCTAATTTTGCAGTTGACAAAAGGCATGTAGTCACTGGGGCCATCTTCCACCTGGTACTGAGTGTGTACGATAGTGCGTCAATGTTGGTAATGGAAAATTATATGCAAAGCGTTGAATGATTGTGTTTACAGTACATTCAGAAAAACCCTCCTCTTCCATTGTATTATGACCTTTGAACAGATATTTTTCCACTACATGTTTCTATTTTGTACTTTCTCAACATGTTTATTACAAATTGGCGTAATTCAACATATGGACAATTTCACATACAGAGTTAGATGTAACATAGGGTTTCAAGAAATGTGGGTCAGTATGTTTCTGTGTATGTGACCATGTTCAAAGAAAATCCAGTTGTTATGTGTCATTGGTGCAAATATGTGAAGTTTGAGGCCCCATGGACTTGTGAGGCGATGTGTATGTAATTCTGGTGTCTAAAGCAAAGGGTGCGTGGGCCTGAGGGGCTGCAGAGATCCTCTCTCACCCAGCTGTCAGGCGGCCTTTAAAGTGTTCTCTAGTTGCTCTTCAGGGTGCAGCCAGCCACGGCCACATCCGCGTGTCAGCTGCTGCTACGTGACTGTGCCTGCGGGGCGCACCAAAGGCGAACGCAGTGACACTGACAGACACTGAATGATACAGTGACGAGAACAGAAGGAATAAGAGAGTCGCGGATAGATGAAAGAAGAAAATGGCAGGTGGGCGGAAGCAATAGTCAGGGATTGGTACAGGTCATAATTCACATTTATTATTTCACCGACAACCGGAGAATAAAGAAAACATAGAGTTGCCTGACACCCGGGCTTGATCATAAAGAAAGTATCAGAGCGCGGCTTGGAGAAAGAGGTTTGTGTAGATGAAAGAGTCACGGCTGTGGCTGAGATGAGCTCGGGTAAGACTGTCAGAGAATGAAAAGGATCATTTAGATCTGTTTCCTCACTATTGCTCCAGCTCCTTAATGAGCCCTAAGCAGTGCAGCAGTGAGTCTTCGCAAGTACTGCCACCATCACAGTCGAGATGAAACAGGTATAGAGCAGGAGGGGGCTGGCCTGATAGAAGAGAGTAGACGTGAGGGAAGGATAGGAGCACAGCGGCAGATGCAGACAGCGGGAGGGTGTGTGCAGAGATAAGGTGGAGGAGAGACTGAGGCATGCTTCAAAGACTGGGCCGACTGCAGTGGCCGTGGAGGAGCCATGAAGTCTATGGTTGTGCAGTGTGCCAGGTCGTGCGGAGTAGCAGGCTGTTTGGGGTCACGCTCTCCATTCGTGGCTTATCTGTTCCAGCCACCGAATATTTTCCAGGGAACATTGAGAAAAAGCTAGACTGGGATCAGGGTGGCTTGGCCCACATTCACCAAAACCATGTTCTGACTCCACACAACCAGTGAAGAGAATAGACCAGTGAATGAGAAAAACGTGACTTTGTTGCAAACTGGCATATATGACCTAGCACCTATTTTTTGCATCATTTTCTTTCAGTGATGTGGCATTTTTATTTCAGTGATTGCGTGAAACCAAGAGATTAACAAGAAGACTGAGGAAACATACAGAGATCTAACATGCTATAGCTCTAGTTCTATGTTGGGGGTTTGTTTCCCAACATAGAACCCAACATAGAACCCAACATAGAACCCAACATGCTGTCACTTCATCCACTGTGGCAATGTGTTATTGTGGTGTGTTTGTTGGTGGTCAGAGAGGTTGTTAGCACAGTATGGCTGCCACATCTCTGTGTGGCTACTGTTTACACTATCAGTGTATGGCTACACAGAGTGAATGAAAAATTGACTTTTGGGCATCTTGAAAATTATTTTATAGACCAAAACTATTACTAATAATTTACAAAATGTGAAAAGGGTTCTTTTGCCTGGCACCTGATAATGTCACGTTTGTTAAACATCTAGGTTAGCCTACTGACAAACAGCCCACTGAGAAGTCTTGTCTTGGAAGTTTGCATAAGGCTATAATTGCTTAATGATTGTGTTTGCAAATATGTGTATGCTTCTTAATTATATTGAGAGACTTCTTTTATGTAAGCAGTGGGAGTGTGTTTGTTTGTGCAGCCAGTCAATCCTTCGCATTGATTACTATGCAATCCGATTAGTGCTCTAACAGGCTCCCTCCATGGCACGGGTGTTTGCTTTGGTCCCAGTGTGTGAGTGCAATTATGCAGTGGAGGCCAGATATCCTAACCTGTTCACTGTCAGAACATGAGATACACGCTACGCGTACATCTGTTAGTCTCAAACATACCGTCAGAGTCTGCCAGTTTGGAATCATTTCTTACTAACTCACTCTCATCTGCTTCTATCTCCTCGTCTTATGTCAGGTCTACGGCTCGCGGAGCAGCTGGCCCGTCGCGAGGATGAAGCGAAGATCCGACATCGTCTGGGGCTCTCTCTGTGGGCCAGTGGGAACCTGGAGGAGGCCCAACATCAGGTGCACTTTCTGGGCTTTTTCCTCCTTCACTCACCTTGAATCAATCCTCTTTAGCTGGACCACCTCCAAAAAAGACTTAAAACACACAGCTAATGAGCATATGTCTCAGATTTAAGATATTAAAAATCAAACAAAAAGGAAGAAGTTGTTAAAACCACAAGCCTCCTATTAGACCTCAGAACTGACTCTGAAATAGATCCCCCAGCACAAAGTATCAAGACTATATTGTAAAACGCTCTCTACAAATCTTTGAGGTTCAGTTGTACACTTTATTTTCAGTGGTCTATCAGTCACAGTGCATTTCCGATCAAGTGTATATATGATGACAAGGCTCAGGACCATTCAGAATACACCTTGAGTGATCAAAGTCAGAGAACATAATTAAGATGGGCTTAGAGCAGAGGTGTCCAAACTTTTTTCACTGGGGGCCACATTGTCAAAAAATAATACCAAGGAGGGCCACTGAGGTGACTGATTTCACTTCACCAAAAGTCCCCTTCAGTGGAAATATATCTTGTTACACATTAAATCTTTTTACTTGGATTATGTAAAGTGACATGCAGTAAAAAGACACTTTGAGGTAATCTTAGTAAACCGGAGGGCCACATAAACTTGCTCTGCGGGCCACATTTGGCCCCCGCGCCGTAGTTTGGACACCCCTGGCTTAGAGATAATTTGAATACAATCATTTTAGTGTCAGATTTTGTTTTGCTTTGGGAGAAAACGTGGTAGAGGCGGAAATCAGCATGACTTGAGGCATGAGGTCCGGACATTATGCTATGGACTGTTGAAACTTGTAAAAGCTGTCATCCGAGCAGACAGGCGAAAGAATACTATAATGTTTTCTATCTGGGTGCATAATCTCAGGAGCCTAAAGCCCTTGTATCAAACAGTCAGCTCTCTCCAGACCACTGCCTATGCACTGAACATGACCTGAATATTTCTTTTCACTGTTTGTCCACACTCCACAGCTCAAGATGATATTTTTGAGGATCCTTACTCCCTGACTTGTCACATGTGACTGTAGGGATGTTACTCAGCTGCTTTCATTTTATTTGATCCAGTGCAAAACATTCTGGTACACACAAACTACGTATTTATGACCTACATAGCTTTGTTTTTTTAATCTGCTATTGTACTTTTTGAAAATGATGAGCAAAAGTTTGAAATAGTAATGACAAGGCATATGGAAGTTGTCTTCTATCAAAGACAATTATGTTTGTCTGTCATCCACACATTCAGATTCATTTTGGTACAGTTTGCTCAACTTAGTTTAACCTCTTTTGGTTCAAGCAGTGCTGCACAAATTCCTACAACGTATATAAACCGTATGTTTATTCATACATTGTTTTGTGTCATATTTGAATTTCTAAAGCATTTGCAGAGCTGGGATGAGAGTGCTTGACCCCATGTCTGCCGTTCTTCGTACTTGTAAACCAGATTGTACTATGATCTGAGAGTGCTCCGACGCACAGATTGACGTGCACTGATTGTAATCAGCTATTTGAAAAGCACTTCCATCTGCAGAGCACAAATCAATAAATGGTTACTTAAATATCAGCGGTCTAGATAAATCAGCTTACCTTTGATATCATCTGCCAAAGAGGATAAGCTTTTCTGTTGAATATATTTTACAAAAAACATTAGACTTATGTGTATATCCTGTTGCACTCACCTCATTCACTTAACCTGTCAGATAAAAGCCTTGTGTTAATATCAGTACTGGTAAAACCTGAGATCTCATACTACATGTGTAGCAGATGAATAATATGACAAAGTCTACCTGTGCAGTTGTCAGGCAAGTCAGTAGCATTTAGGATTGTTTCCCTTTCATCTTAGCCAAAAAGGGTCTGGCCGGAGGAAAGGCGTTGAAATTAGTTTCACTCTTAAAGGGATGTCTGCAAGCCTTACAGATTAAACTAGCTCTGCAGCAATCAGTTCACAGCCCTATCAGCAAAATCAGCCTGAGACTAGGAGCTCTCTGTAGCACTAATGCAGCCCAGCTTTCAGATTCTCTGCTGATCTTCTCCCTCACCGTTCCCTCCCTCTGACACACTTTCCTCTATGACCTTGGTACACGCCAGACAAGCCTCAGTATATGCAGCTGTCCTCTCCCACTGTATTTCACCTACAAAAGCACAGCACCCATATTTCACTCATGCAAACAATATACTCACAGAATATACTCACAGTTTATGTAAACAATGGTGAGGCTGCTGGTAAATACCTCCTGGTGAGAGCTTCTATATCAGTCCCAGTCAGTCAAAAGACTTCTATAAGCACAGAGAAAAGGGACAAATAAAGGTTCTCATGAATCAGCACTTCTGACCTGTTACTCTGCAGTTCCACCTCCAAGGCTCCTCTCAGTCCAGTCTGGTACAGAATAGACTGGTCTAATAGCACAGAGAGAACTACTGAGTTCAAATAGTGCTTATTTCCATAGACACTCTCTATTCTGGATGCCCAGGCAATAGCTTAGCTTCTTCAAGCTCTTTTCAAGTCAGCAACCAAAGCAGAGGTGATGATTTCCTATACAGAAAGGTAATTTTTCAAGCTAACCACAATGTCTTCCCAGTCTGGACCTTGTTGCGACAGTTCTGACCAGTTAGGTAGTTGCTACCACCTAGTGGTTACATCTCTCCTCCCACTCAGCTACCTTATACAAATGTATTCTGATACATACCATACAGTAGAGCATTTTGTTTTGTTTTTTCCAGGTTTATTGAATGGTTTCTTCAACACAGTTTGCAAAGGGTCTTTGTGATATGGACTCTAACATGTGTTTATTTAATTGCTTAGTTGCTTAGTTTAACTGATGCAATTTTCTAACCACTGTTTTGTTTTATCTTTAGCTTTATCGAGCATCAGCTCTGTTTGAGACCATTCGCCATGAGGCTCAGCACAGCACAGACTACAAGCTTTCCCTGTTTGATCTGCAAACCTCCTGTTACCAGGCTCTCCAGAGGGTCCTTGTAAGCCTAGGTATACAGACACAATTATGATTTGTTCTCAAATAAAGCCACGGGACACATTACAGGAAATAACTGACAAGGATGGCCTCATCTTGGAAAACAATGCCTC
The DNA here is from genome assembly GCA_036025475.1 of Philypnodon macrostomus. Taxonomy (NCBI): domain Eukaryota; kingdom Metazoa; phylum Chordata; class Actinopteri; order Gobiiformes; family Eleotridae; genus Philypnodon; species Philypnodon macrostomus. The sequence goes on along the minus strand of JAVQKC010020028.1, from coordinate 5,149 downwards.
CTTCTACGGGGCTCAAGGGTTCACTCAATATTTGATGAGTTTGAAAAAAGAAAGTAGAGTCCTGTTGTTACAGTCACCACCTTTTTAATTAGACAAATCTATTTGGCCTCTCACCACTGTGATATATCGAAAGATGTATTTAAAATGTTCTGTTATCTAAGCTGTGTGCTTCATTGAATCAGTACATAGTAAAAGTGAAAACACAAACTATATACTGTACCTCTCCTCTTCAGGCCATCATGACGAGGCCCTGGCAGTGGCAGAGCGGGGGCGAACTCGAGCGTTTGCTGATCTTTTGGTGGAGAGACAAACAGGCCAGCAGGACTCTGACCCTTACACTCCAGTGACTGTGGAGCACATCTTGGACACTGTTAATAGCCAGAGGGCCTTGGTGCTATACTTCTCTATGGCTGCTGGCTACTTGTACAGCTGGCTGCTGGCTCCAGGAGCAGGTTTGACCAATCACACACATGTACACATTTTACATGAAAACTATACACAAAAATAAAAATATTCCTGTCAATTACATATCATTAGACAAAGTCTTTTACATTTTTTAGACAAATACTAAAAATATACTCACAAAGAATACTTCATATCAAAATGGATAAATGTGTTAGTTTTACAGCTAGTTACATTGCCACCTACCACTGTATTATAAGGATTTCCCCCCTGCTTGGCTTCTCACCCCAGAAATCATTTTTCAATGAACCTTGCTAATTGACAGTGACACAACCAAACACCTTCACACTTCTGTACAGTCTCTACAGTCTCTAAAATGTATTTTTGTTACTTTTTTCTGTGGAAATATTGTTTTTTATATTACTTTAAGGGTGAAACTAAAACTTACATTCAGGTCATTCATGACCAAACCCTACAGCTAACTCACTAACTCTTTTTCTGACATTTCCTTATATCCAGAAGGCACACACACTGGTTTCTGTTTGCAGATGTTATAATTACTTTATTTGTCAGTTATCTGGGACATTTAATCGACTTCACAGTGGATTTGCGCACATAGATATTCTTGGTACTAATATGTCACATGCATTTAACACAATACAACATGCTTTCTAGATGCAAGCACATCTCACCCAGCATGGACCAGCACACACAGCTTGTACTCCATCTCTTGGTGCAGTCCTTCCCACCCCTTTCTGATGCTCCTGTTCACAACAGATCTCTCGTGGCGGGCAGCAGATGGCACAGACAGTCTTGTTTTATCTTTTATTGAACATTATTTGTTTTATTCATTTTGCTCCACAGATGCACTACCACACATGGCTTCACACTCATACACTTCTCTTGAAATGATCCAATAAACCCCCCTGTTGTGAGCGTGCTCTAGGAGTGCATTAGAAAAAGAGGCATGGCGAATGATTTTATTTTCTTTAGCTTTCATTTTATAAATCTGATATTTGTTATTTCATGGTACCTTTTACATTCCCCAGGAATCCTGAAGTTTCACGAGGTGTACCTGGGTGAGGGCGTATCAGAAGCAGGGTCTGATTTTCAGGACGGTGGGAGTAGTGCCATAGTGGGGGGATTGTCACTGGAGCAGCACATCGCCAACGCTCGAGAGGCTCTGGGAGTTGAGTCCTATTACAGCAGGTAAGATAACTTCAATGATAAACAATCTACAACACTATATTTAATAACAGTTTTAGATACCTAAAGATATATGGTACTTTGATCAGTCTCTATATACATATATAATGGTGAAGTAAACCTTGATAGTGCGGTGGGTAAGCACAAACTTTTATATTTTATCATTCTGAGTGTGTGCATAAGAGAGTGTTATTCTGCCCCATTGCCTCCTATGATGACAGACCTCCACTATACCTGACCAATATATACCTGCTCTGCTCCTGGAGGGAAGAAATGAAACTGAATAATAGCTCTTTGAATGGGCAGACTGTTGAACAGCAAACCTGACAAGTAAAAGAAAAATGAATGAGAATGCATTACAAGAAAGATAGGGCTAAGAAAATTTAAATATAAATGTAAAATCAATGACCCTCCTTACATTAAATGTTCTGTCAAAAGGTAAGAGCTGGTGTAAGACATGGATAACAGAATATACAGAATACAGCGGGGGATGAGAAAGACACTGAGACACATCAATACAAGTGCATCACCCTGCTACATATTTTCCTTTAGTCTTTCTTCTCGTTGGTGGTTGATTCAGGGTGCCCAGCTGGCCTGCCCAGTGCCAGCCCCTGCCACCCGAGCAGCTTGGACCTCCTGCCCCATTACTAGCTCATTTACTACTCCAATGGGAAGCTGCTCACATGCCACTGCGCCTGGATGGGCACAATATGGCACCACTTACCAGTCTATTCATTCACCAGAGTGAGAGAATGGCAGTAGCCTGAAAATTAATTGAGATATAACTGAATTAAAAAGCCAAACATATCCTCTATTTTCATTTTGGGACCTTTTAACCTTTTGTGTCTGCATGTTCCAAACAATGTCTCATTGATTGGCCTCAAAAACATTTGTGGGAACAACAGTTATAGCACCATACTTTTACCATTTTGCTGCTCTTGAAAATGATCTAACATAATGGTGTAGGCGAGTTATCTGGTGTGGTTTATTAGAATAGATAATAATAATAGATAAATAATAATAGCCTAGATTGTTATAGGGCTTTTCAAGAGACCCCAAACTAATTCCATATTTATTCACTCCACTAGCACATATTGGTGGTGGTGTAGCCACAGCTGTCGTGGGGCACACTAACAGAGAAATGACATTCACAAACACACTGCTGGGCATAGTGTGGCAGAATGATCAGGTTAGAGTAAGGATTGAATCGCTGAGCTAGTGTCGCCCCCATACTGTATGTTTTTTGTTTCTGTGTTGCGTTTATTTCACGGCAGAGGAGGTTAACTTCCCTTTTATGCCACCTCCAGTGCTATAATGAATAGATTTAACTCATCTTACCAGTTTGGGGAAAATAGGCCAAGTGAGTGTGGGTTGAGCAGTGTGCTTTTTGCATTAACAGTAAATCTGTAGATTATCCACTGTGAAACGATGTAAGTCTATTGTCTGTTCAATCTTATTTTGCCTCTCACTCCCTCTTTGTTTTTTCTCTTTCTTTCTTTCTTTCTTTCTCTCTTTCTTTTAGAGGGTGTTCAAGTAGTGAAACTGAAAGTGAGGCTGGAGATTTTTTGGACCAGCAGTTTGAGGAACTAAACAACAAGCTTAATTCAGTAACAGATCCAACTGGCTTCCTCCGCATGGTGTCCAGAAACAACTTGTTCAACAGGTAAACAAGGGTTTTACCTTATAAAATCACTATAAAAAAACATAGATAGAAAGTAAATATAAAAAAACAATAAATGCTTGTATTGAACAAGGCATTCATGGGTATTGTAAGTCATCTGTGAAAGGAGATTCTTTTCCTTTGTTTAGCCAGCGTCAAGGCTGCATGTGAATCCTCCTTATTACATAGAGCCAAGCTGCTAAAGCCCTTATCAAATGCCTACTCCGATGTGGCTGTGTGTTGTTATAGTTGTGCATATTTACTATTTGTGTATATAGCGGGTTTCTGAGCTTCTCCCAGTTATTTCCAAATAATATTTAATATCAATATGGAAGCTATTCATTATTATTGTCCTGATTGCTTATGTATTGTGCGTTTGTGTGTGTCTGGGTCATACTTCCATGTCCTTGTCCACAGTCGAGCTGCTCTTTGATGAGAGGGTAATTCCAGCTCTAATTGCGTCTCGGTGCTCATTAAGCCTCTTTAATGGGCTGCCGGTAATAATCCGCTTATTCTTTTGGGGCTTAAAAAAACTTTAAATTATTCTCAGGGTTAGTGGTATATCATCTAGCTCAATGCAAAGGCAATATAAAAGAAATCCCAAGGGTTTAATGTCAACACGCTGCATGCCTCCTATAAGTGCTCTTATCTTATATTCTATTTTGTATTTTGTCTGTGCACTGTTTTCAAATATATAATCTATACAAGAACAGGGCTTCTGTGTTGCTTCTGTGCATGATGTCTTAATAAGATTGAGGTTGATGCATTTCTCAGTACGGATTTGCACAGCATGCCAGACTAGTCACATTTTGTAGTTAATTAGGCATCATTATCCTCAATAACTTGGAAATCAGCATAGCTATAACCCCATACACATCACACAAATCACAATAGATGGCCACTAAATTCAATCTTCACCTTCTGTCTCGCTTCCCCATGTCTTTCTTTGAACTGTTTCCTTTGCACTTGACACTCGCTTTCTCTCAGCGTCTTTCCCCATTCTTGCTGTCAGGCTAACAATTGATGGTTGTTTTCCCAACGAGACCCATGCCAGAGCCTGGGAGAACGACTAGGGGAGTGTTGTGAGGCTGGAGGGGAGCCAGTGGCTGGGGGCTTGCACAAAGGCAGGATAGATGTCTGTTGGCTGGAGCCCGGAAGAAACTCTATTCTGGCAGCTGGAACAGATGGAAGGTTGTGAGGATTGTGGCTAAAAAGTTCAAGTGTGTGTCCCTACAGCACCAGAGGCCTCACCCCAGAGCCACTATTAGCGGTTGTCAGTATGCTGGAGGCTTTTTATTGAGTGGAATTTTATGTTGCATTTTATTACATCACAAATTTCATACCTACATACATTTGAGAAATATGGTTCAAGAGATCGTGTATGTTGGCATCTCTTCATAGCCATGTGGCTGATAATACTGGATTTTATATGATGCAATGCTGCCATCTGGTGGAGAAGATTATGTACATAAATTTTAGGAGAATTAACCATCAAGTACATGCTAACAGTACTTGGTAACGCTTTATAATAACAGCACACTATTAAGAATTAGCTAATCATTAGTAACCAGTTAATAGATCATTTACAAAGCATTATTATAAATTGAGTTATAAATATGGTTATAACTGTTACATTCTGAAAGTTGAAAAAGGGCATCTGGACAAGGATTTGATTGTTGAAAAGCTTTCATCTGCCAATCCAGCAGACTTCTTCTGTTCTGGTTAGAAAGGTGGGTGAGCTAAGATTATAGGCTGATACTTTGGGGAGTGGTAAACACCTGTTGGATGGGCTGTGCCCTACCATTAATATGCTAATGGGCATCCTATCAATTGATAATGGAGCTCCCTCTCTCTATTGTTCCCTAGTTTCAGCTGAAACTC